>JAGSMP010001596.1:0-163562 GCA_029286625.1 Parnassius orleans
TAAAGCAATATTATTGCTTATTGGGACAGATTTGACGTGCCATAAAGACGTATGAATATGACCGTCAATGTCCATATGCTTCTGAGGATATTTAGTCATCACAGCAGATGTATGTATAGACGTATGTACTTATTTTTGTTATACTGTCTCAAGATTTCGTTAAAACGCGGACGCATTGTCATGTCAACAACACCCAATATATACACAGAGTCAGTTATTAAAACAACAAAGTACCAGAAATATATACAAGGTCTCTCAATTACCAAGTTTAAAAAATTTATTAAACAATAACTGTAGAAAAATGGTTATTATAATATAAATGAATACATTTTATAATTACCCCTGGGAATGAGATGATCGCTTCCAAGCTGTTTCTTGAATACGTTTTGTACAACATAAGTATATATGTATTATTGTACAATATATTTTTTTTAAAGTCCCGCTGGGTTTCTTGCTGGTTTTTCCCAGAACAGGGGCATTTTCCGAACCAATGGTAAAAGTAAAAAAATCGATTGTTTACAATTTGTTACAGTTAATGACCACATTTTTGTTATGCATGAAAAGAACTACACTGTCGCATTAGGTTTTTCCTGTCATGATAGTTGTTAGTTGAAATAAATAAAATAAATAAAAAAACCTACCCAGACGAACTCATAGGCAGAAAAGGTGTCCTACCACCTAGTTCATGGTATTTGTATTCGCGCTGGATAGCATTAGTGATAATTCTTTTTTAATTTATTAATTTTATTCGAATAAATAATCGAAAAACTTGATGAGAGTTATTCATAACCGCGCATCACTAGTCCATTTTGTTTGCTGGTAGCACATTAATTAAGTCGGCAGACTGTGAAAACCACCAAATACCGTAACAAATAAGCTATCGGTATGACTATTTTTACTCGATGATCGATTTTTGTTAACATTTGATAATATATTAGCAATACGAATGCTATATTTATAGCTCTTTAAACTAATTAAACGCAACACGACAGCCCTGTGGCGCAGTGGTTTAGCAATGAGTTGCAGCGCTAAGGGCCGCGGGTTTGAATGTTGCACGGAACAAGTATTTGTATGGCCTACAAATACTCGTAATTGTTCAGGTTCTCCATTTTTGTCCTTGTGAAGTTTATGTACGTAAACTGCCCTCAAGATACAGGAGAAATTATAGTGTGGAGGAAATGCTTTCATAAAAAAAGTATATTTTTATCTCATGCGAGGCATTCCATCTAAGTCCTCAGAGGTGTAAGCACATCTGTAGCTTTCTTTATTTGAAGTTTGTTGCAGGTGCACTTACCATCAGGTAACTGTTCTATTTTATAAATAAACAATCTTTAAAAAATTACCATAGACGTCTAAAATTATCAAAACTATAAATATTGAAAACTTTTTCGGGCCATGCACTGGAATCGTCAGTAGCGGCGTAAGTTAATCAACGCGTAAGTGAGTGTCGTTAGAGACGACAGAGAAAAACTGAAACAGGAGATCAAGCAGCAGCGTCTTCTTGATAACAACTCAATAATAATATTAAAAAGCTGTGGTTATTAACACGCATGCGGCAAATTGCAGAACAGGCCTCTTTCTAATTTTGTTCAGCAGACTTTTGATGAATAAAAAAAATTGGCTTTGCCTCAATAAAGGAATTCATACTGTAAATCCAACTACTTACAATTGTCATCAACTCTCCCTTATTAACATTTAAAGTTTAATTAAAGCAGAAAACTCAGTGACAGTACTGACATAATAAACTCTTTATGATTTGAAAAAAGTCGATCGAATGTACTCGACGGCAGGCGGCGTCAATTAAATGACTTGCAACACAGTTGTTCAGAAACATTTAACGAGCTTAGCTTTAGAAATTCAAATGTTTGCTTTCGCAATTTTTAATGAAGATATTTAAGAGAAGAAGTTTAATTATGTTTAGTAAAAAGTATAATTTTCTTTTATTTACATAACATAATATAATAAATATATATAGTTTAATTTATTTTTACATTACTATTAATAGTGCTATAATGACGATGATAGTGTATGTGTTTTATTTTATATAAAAAAAAATCATTTATTATAACTTATAAAAAAACTGTGTCACTCTAAATTAAAGGACGTAAATTTTCCATAAGAGTTTAAGAGTTGTTGTTATGATATATTATGTATAAATAATAATCACAAATTAATTTTAGATGCTATGTACAGTAATATTGTTACTATTCTTAGAGAATCAGCGCAGAACAGTAATAATAACAAAAGGAATAGGAAATATGTTGCGGGGTGGAATAAATACGTTAGAAGTGCCCACGGCGAGGCTCGACTTGCCTTTCAAACTTGGGTCTTATTCGGTAAGCCATCTTTGGATTATTATTATAATAAAATGTGTGAAACTAGACGAGATTTTAAGTCAAAGTTAAAATGGTGTCAAAATAACGCAGAGCAACTAAAAATGGATAAGATCGCATCAAGTCACTCGCTAAAGAAATTTAAAGAATTCTGGAAACTTTCGAATAAGCTGAGTCTCAAGTCAAGCCTTCCCGCTAATATTAAGGGTAACAGCCAGCCTGGAGACATAGCCAATCTATTTAAAGATCATTTTAAAGTAGAGTCACCACGGAGTCCGTCTTCGCGAGTAATCGATGGTGAACGTCTTAGACAATCGTGTATAAGGATATCTCCCAAAGAAGTCTCTGAATTAATAAATACTATGACTAGAGGCAAGTCACCAGGGAATGATGGGCTTAGCATTGAACATCTGGTACATGCTGGGGCCCACCTGCCAAGAGTGTTGGCTATATTTCTAAGTTTATGTATAGCAGATTAGCATCTTCCGACTGATCCCATGAAGACCATTGTGGTGCCTATTCTTAAGAATAGAACAAAGGATACATCGGACTTAAATAATTACAGGCCAATTTCACTAGCCACCATAATAGCTAAAGTGCTGGACAGTCTCCTTGACAGACAATTGCGAAAGCATATTCATCTGCATGATGCACAATTTGGGTTCAAACCTGAACTATCCAGAGAGAGCGCAATTTTATGTCTTAAGCAAACTGTAAGGTATATGCCTGTTTTTTAGATCTATCATGATATCTTATGGCGAAAGTTACAGGAAGAGACTGATTTACCCCAGGAGATTATCTCCGTGTTTAAATATTGGTATAGTAACCAAATAAACTATGTTCGATGGGGTAGCAGCTATTCTGAGAGGTATGGGCTGGAATGCGGGGTCAGACAAGAAGGGTTGAGTTCGCCCACGTTTTTCAACCTATACATAAACCAGTCGATTGTGGAGCTCAGCAGCACTAAGGGCGGTTGTTCTATAGACGGAGTTTGTATAAATAATATAAGCTATGCAGATGACATGGTGCTGCTGAGTCCCACGATAGGTGCACTCGGAAGGCTGCTAGGGATCTGTGAATTCTACGCAAAGACCCATGGGCCCAAGTATAATGTAACAAAGAGCGAGCTTATGGTTTTTAATTCAGGCACTAAAAGGCAGCTCACCATTCCTACTGTTAAACTCTGTGGTAGTCCTTTGAAGAGAGTCGTCAAATTTAAGTACCTAGGCCACTGGGTAACGGAGGACTTAAACGATGACTTAGATATAGAAACGTAACGCAGGGCGTTGGCTGTTAGCTGTAATATGCTAGCCCGCAGGTTTGCACGATGTACTAAAGAAATAAAAGTAACGCTTTTTAAAGCGTATTGTCAGTGCTTTTACACATAATGCAACTTGTGGGTTAGATATACGCAGCGGACATACAACGTCCTGCGTAAATCAACCACAATATTGCGTTCAGGCACACGGATGGCTTTCATGCCTTGTTACTGAGTCGTCTGCGTAACTCTACCAACAGCATCCTAACCACACATGCTGATATTTTATTTACAGGAGAGGGGGCAAACGAGCATGCGGCTCACCTGATGGTAAGTGACTTCCGCTGCCCATGAACAACTGCAACACTAGGGAAATTGCAGATGCGTTGCCGGCCTTTTAAAAAGGAGTAGGCTCCTTTATTGAAGGTCCCTAAGTCGTACCGCTCCGGAAAAATCGCTGGTGGTAATCGATTCCATAAGGAAGTTGTGCGAGGAAGAAAACTTCTTCACAATCGCACAGTGGTGGACCGCCAATTATCCAGTTGGTATGGATGGTATCGCGAGTTTTTTCGCCATGTGCGATGGTGAAATTGAACGGCTGGAATTAGTCCGAAAAATTCCTCAGAGCTCTACCCGTGATAGATGCGATAAAATACGCAAAGAGATGCAACATCTCTACGCAGTGCCAGTGAGTCAAGCCGATCGGAAAGAACTCGGTCGTCGACGATTCGAGCCGCTCTGCGCTGGATGCGGTCAAGTGGAAGGAGCTGACACTGGGGAGCCCTGCCAAAAATGGGAACAGTAGTAACAGTTGCAAGCGGTGTACCGGCATGAAATACTGTCCCGCTCTGCTGAGTCATAAGCTTTTAGAGGTCAGTTTGGCCTTCTCTTCCACGAAACTGTACATCACTCGATATATCGATACCGAGGATTCCGATATTGACTTAGGCATCAAGAGGGTGCCTTGAAACTGAGGAGATACGACAAAGGTTCTTTAGCGGTAAGGCGCAAACTTGTGTCTTCTGGGGATTGAACTGGACTAGATTTAGTTGCTCCCAGTCTGAGACTTTGTTCAACAAAGTCTCGACTTCAGACACAAGTTTGTTCCGGTATTCGGCGACGTTTTCCCGACAAATATTGGCACCGGTGGCATCATAAGGCATCACCGGCGTGTCATAGCAATGAATGTTACCGGTTTGCAACATATCATTGATATGCAGAAGAAACAGCGTTGGTGATAGCACGCAGCCTAGTGGAATACCAGCGTTAATGGGCTTGTAATCGGAGCATGCACCATCTACTATGACCTTGATGCTCCGATCTGCAAGAAAACTGGTGATCCAATTGCACAATTTCTCGGGAAGCCCATAGGAAAGGGGCTTTGAAAGAAGCGCTTTGTGCCAAACCCGATCGAAGGCCTTCGCTATGTCCAAACTAACAGCCAATGCCTCCCCCTTGGATTGCACTGCCTCTGCCCATCTATGAGTTAGGTAACCTAGAAGATCACCAGCTGAGCAACCTCGACGGAAACCGTACTGGCGGTCACTAATCAGCTGGTGATCCTCAAGGTACCGCATGAGCTGGCAGTTAATAATAGTTTCCATTACTTTGGAGAACAAGAAGGTGATAGCGATAGGCCTGTAGTTGGACGGATCTGAGCGGTCGCCTTTTTTAGGGATCGGTTGTACTAAAGCTGTCTTCAATGAGTACGGGACTAAGCCTAGGGAGTAGGAGTACCGGAAAAGACGCGTTAAAATCGGTGCAAACTCCGGAGCACACGTCTTCAGCACAATAGGTGGGACTCCATCAGGCCCACTCGATTTTTTGACATCCAGAGAGAGGTGCTGCGCACTGAGCATTGTGTAAACAGCACTTCCTGCACTTCCCCAGACGAACTTCTTACCAGCGTATTATATTTCCATGGCATAATGTCGTATGGTTTTGCTATGGGGACACGCGACTGATACTGAAATTATATTTGTTTTACAGAATAGGGCCATAAGAGCAATCTATGATTTAAAACCTAAAGAGTCGCTCCGACAAAAATTTAAGGAAATTAATATATTAACTTTGGCCTATTACATTTATGAAAATGTAATGTACGTACACAAAAATAAAAGTAGTTATACAAAATAAGTGATATTCATTCTGTAAATACTAGGAACAGACACAAGCTAGTAGTACCAGTTACTCGACTCCACCGAATCAGTA
This sequence comes from Parnassius orleans, assembly GCA_029286625.1. Lineage (NCBI taxonomy): Eukaryota > Metazoa > Arthropoda > Insecta > Lepidoptera > Papilionidae > Parnassius > Parnassius orleans. The sequence continues at coordinate 5,803 of JAGSMP010001596.1, forward strand.
ATTCATTCTTGGGAAGATGTATACGCTTTACAACAAAATCCCAAAAAATATACAAAATTTGACACTGCTTAAAGTTCAAAACTTTATTAAACAAAGTTTGTAAAAAGGGTTCTTATAATATTAAGGAATTTATGGATGATAATAACCCATGGGATGAGGTGATCGCTACCAAGCTATTTCTAATTTATTTTGTGTAGTTGAATGTGTAACATAATACATGATTGTAAGTTGTTATTTTAAAAAAAAAAGTCCCGCTGGGTTTCTTGCTGGTTCTCTCCAAGACAGAGGTTTTTTTTTCAAACCAGTGATAATTAAACAAAAGAGTTACTCTCAATAAGTATTATTTATAATCTATATTGAATAAAACAGTTTCTGTTTCTGTTACTGTTTTACAGTGTGCAAATTCGCTCTTGAAATCTAGAAGAAAAGTTGACAGCTTCATGGTTTGCCAGACTTTGAAAGCGGCTTGAAAATACCAATTGTACTCCATGTTAAGCAATTACTGTGTGGTTGATTAAAGCAATGTGCCATCTATAAAAATAGCAAGAACAACGAGCGTAAAGCATCCTGAGAATGATAAAAGGCTTGAAATATTAACATACATGACTAGTTTACTAATATACCACAAATATTCATTTCTTGGTGCTAGTTCAGATGGTAAATATGCACCTGGTTCCTTAAGTGAAATGCCCATGATCCGATTATAATATGGAACACGAAAAGCAATCAAACAAAAGAAAATTGACTTTTAATAGTTTAAATCTGACGTATTCACAGTCAACACAAAAATCAAATGGTGCTACCAAGTTCAGGGCCAATTACGAACTGGTTAAAACATGTGTATATTTAACTGTGATAGGCGACGGTGAAATTAAATTTGAATTCATAAAAGAGACGACCACTCCTGAAAGGAAAACGTGGAGACTTTACAATAACTGCTTTTCTAGAGCTATTTGACACGCAAAATATATGAATCTAAGACATCATAGCTCACATACGAATAAAACATACCGATGAAATAACGTGTAAAATCAAACATTTACAATTTTATTTTTGATTTAAAAAATAGATTCCTCACTCACACATGCACATACAATAGGTACATATACGGTAAAACAGCCGCAAGCCCTCGTGCTCGTAGCGTCCTATACAAAATTTTTTAATAATCCTGAACCCGCACCCCTCTCAAATTTACAAATAATATAAAAATATTATCATTCCAGATACCAAATGCGATAGCAAAGTTTCGCCATCTAACCTTACTTAATATTGTAAAATTAATAATACTTCAGTATCCTCTAATCAACAAAGAAAGAAAAACGGAGCGCTGCGTATATTTCAAGAGATGCAAAACCAAGCCAAAACCATGCTCATCTTATTGCAGAACACGCACTCAAACAAAATTTGACCTGCTCAGGAACTTATGGTTGATAAAAACCCTGGGAATGAGGTGATAGCTAGGCTATTGCATGCCTTAAGCGCAAAGCGCGTAGGTATGTTTACTAGCGCCTAAAATCAAGATTCCAACGTTTTGTCGTATGAAATCGTATCTAATAATCATATTGAACATATAAATGATATAAAAAGCACATTTTCAGAAAGGTTTTGAAATTATTGTTGAATTTTTTTTTAAATCAATCAATTGCTATTTTTACATAAAAATAAGTTTAAGTGGCACAAGATGTAGATTTATCAAGTCTGCATGGAGGCGTCAACACGATAACTTTTGAAAATATGAGTTGTTCAACTCAATCTATTTTTTAAACGTTTTATACGTGGTAAAGCCATGCTGCAGCTATATTAGTAGTATAGTTTTAGCACGAATGGGTCGGCTCGACCGGGGTAGGACCAAGCTCTCACAGGATACCAGCGTAAAATAGCAGCTTCTGGTGCTGTGTTCCGTATGGTGAGTGTAGAGAACCGGAGACCCTTATTACTGGAAACGAGGCATTCCATCTTAGTCCTCACGGGTGACAACGCATCTGCATTTTGATTCTTTATTGAGGACAGATGTAGGTGTTTATGGGCCACAGCAACCACTTACCATCCGATGGACTGTGTGCTCGTTTGTCACCCTATCCTATAGAAAAAATCTATCATATGGGAAGCCATGGAATATAAATGGCAGTTTAATTTTGTTTTGTTTAGTAATAATTAATTTTTTTCGGCTGAGAAATAGCGAAATTTTCGGTGTTTTGAGCAACCTTGTATATTTTACTAAATACACTTTGCTCCTCCAGCCACATGTACTTTTTACTCAGGGCTCAGCCGCCGTCGTGAGTGGTCGTTTGTTTACAGCGGTTCGTGCTAAAAAATATCGATCGCTTTAGAAATACAAAATATTCCAACAACCAAATTTGATACATACTTAACCAAGGTAAGATATTATTTTTATAATCACAGATTTTTATTACAATATTTTGTTTCGCTAAAAGTACGCAGGATTTATATATAAATATACTTATTCGTCTTGAACTTTATGGAGACCTGAAGGTGTACTTCGATATTTGCTACTGGAACTCCTCGACGAGTAGAAATAGTCCTCGTTATGTTAGTTATGATGAAACCTTACCCCGACTTGAAGTTGTACTTCGGTGAATGCTACTGGAAATCCGCGAAGAGTAGTAATAGTAATAGGTGTGCTGAGTTTGGGCTCGTTTTGTTAGTTATGATGTGACCTTACCTCCGAACAGTGGCGGATTATCCTTAAGGCAAACTAGGAACGTGCCTAGGGGCGCAAGGTTAAAAAGGCGCGCGCGGAAGTTTTTAAACGAAAAAAAAATCGTCGTATTTGATTACTCCTAAAGCGCTCTTATTTTCTCATCGCATTTTTCATTTATGCACCCCTGTTTATGGTACTCGTATCCTAATTATTTTGCAATTATTAAACTATATTATAAATTATACTTAATATAGTTTATTTGCAAAATGAGTAAATTTAATTTATAATAGTTATAATATGGCCCCTAGAGGGGCACTGATGAGCTGCTAGGCTAGCATAGGGCGCAGTCGTCATTTAATCCGCCTCTGCATCCGGACTTGATAGAGTGACCTGAAAGTGTACTTCGATGAATGCTACTGGAACTCCTCGAAGAGGAGAACTAGGTGTGTCGAGTTTGGCCTCGTTTTGTTAGTTATGATGCGACCTCACCTCCGGATTTGAAAGAGTGATCTGAAGGTGTACTTCGATGACTGCCACTGGAACTCCTCGACGAGTAGTAATAGGTATGCCGATTATGGGCTCGGTTTGTTAGTTATGATAGACCTTACCTCCGGACTTCACGGAGTGACTTGAAGGTGTACTTCGGTGACTGCTACTGGAACTCTTTGACGAATAGAACTACAATTTACATTTTTTTTTAATTTTTCTCTATAATATTATGAGCATTATGAGAAGTGCACTTTTGGATTTTCCAAACTTTTTTTTAATTGAAGTTTGACATCAAATTATCGGAAAATTGGAAGTATACGTAATAAGGTTATTAGTGAAAACTTGTGTGTATTTAAACTACTTTAAAAATTTACGTATATTCATGTTATACGTAATTTTTTTAATGCGTTTAAGGCATGCACAATTGGATTTACCAAATTTTTTTCTAATTTGTTTTGTGTTGTTATTTGTGTGACATACATGATTGCAAGCTGTTATTTTAAAAAAAAAGTCCCACTGGGTTTTTTTGGTTCTTCCCAGGACAGACGTTTTTTCTCGAACCAGTCCAGTGGTAACTTAAACATTAGAGTGACTTTCAATAAGTATTATTTATAATCTACATTAAATAAGAAAGTTTCTGTTTCTATGCATTTAAAATCATTTGCAACCATTAACATGGTTATAGGTGCATCCATGTGTGCATCCATCTGTAAACTTTTACGGGCTGATAAAGAAAAAAAGAAAAAGATGTATGCGAGAGTGCGTGTCAAGAAGTTGAACATGGTTTCAGCTTCACTTAAAATGTACGCAGCGCTCCGTCTTTCTTCCTTTGTGGGTCTGAGTTAGTATCAAGTTTAGTTTGGTATAATATATAAAATATAGCGGAAAACGGTTTCAATGTGAGTATGCATAAGTCAGCTTGCAATTCGAATAACTAAATTCGAGCAAGTCAAAAATGTAAATACGGCCTTAATGCAATTTTATTTTGGTAACGAACGGTTTCCCCGCTGAATTTTAGCTCAAGCTATCTTTTTTCAAATAAATGATAAAATTAATAACAATATTCAAAAAATCAAATTAATTTACTGAGTTCACAGGTCTCTTGAGACACTAAGCGTCATTATAAATACTAATTACACAGACCCGTTTATAAAATTATCTAGCTAATACTTGTATTGCTTAACACGCGTAGGGACACGGTATCGAATACTCCTCGTAGTATCGATACTGTTTTCGTAAGTTGTATCGGATAAAAAGTATCGTAATCATAAAATTATCCAAACAAAATTAAAGTAACGATAATTTTGCCCTTGAGATTTTTTTCCACTTAAGTAGCTCAAAATGATTCGTATGAATACACACTGCCGATGCATCGCCATTTTCTTTTCCGAACTTTGCTGATACATTGCGATGGGTTTAGATGCTACCGTTACAGCATGTCAATAGTCCACTATTGAACATTGGTTTCATAGATTGTCTCATTGGGGATATTTGCCAGTAGCCACACCGGTGGTGGCTAACAGCAGTTTTTATTTTAATCAGTTGTTATCAGAGAGATGCCATCTCTTGGTCAGTTTCCCTCTGTCGCCTCTTGCGAAACTCACGTGATGAAATTCTAACACCGCTACTACACAGTTGTTAAATACTTATCTACATTTGAACATAAGTTTCGAAGTTTTCATCGAAGATTTACCGTTCAATTAGCTATCAGCTATTTATCAAATGAACTTACATGTAAGGGAATTAATACCTGAACTCCTCCAAGAAATTTACAAACGAGGATCGCAATGGAGGTGACGCTGTGAGTTGTTAAACTTGTAAAGCAACTTGAACTATTTTTCACCACGTGACATTACGCAATTTAATAAATATTTTTATTATATTTTGTAAATCTTCAAGAATTTTTTACGTCCCTCCTTCTTGTTTCATTTGACTAGTCCATAATCTCCCTCTGAGGCATGAAATGGAACCAAATTTGGTTTATTGGGTTTAGGTGACTTTTCTCACATATCTCACATAAGAATATACTGCCACTTATCAACCATTTTTACATGCGCACGCATACCGATATGTAAAATGACAGGTAAAGGAAGATAAATAACAACAAGTAATTCATTTGTACGCATCTAGCTCCGAGTGACTTTTTTTTTATAGAATAAAGTTGATAAACGAGTACAAAGTCCAGTTGATGGTAAATGGATGCTGTGACCCATAGACATCTGCATCTATCATCGATTATGAATCAAAATGCAGATACATTGCCATCCCTGAGGATTAAGATGGAATGCTTCATTTCCAGTGAAAAGTTCTCGCACTACTACTATACTACATATACTACTACACTATAAGAATCAGCAGCATTAAGCTGCTATTTCACGCTGGTGGTATTCTGTAAGAGCGTGGTTCTTCCCCGGTTAAACTGACCCATCTGTACTATAACCATAATATAGCTACTGCATGGCTCTACCACGTATACACTACCTCATATTTAATAACAAAGAACGGAACGATGTAATTATATTTTATAGCATAATTTTGTAGCATCCTTTGAACAAAGAACCTGAAGATATTTTAGACAGTTTTATTTCAGTAATCAAACTTAGAAATTCAATTAAATACTCCATTCAAAACAAACGAGATATTCTTAGATTCTTAAATAGAAACTGGGCATTAATCTACAAAATGTTAAGCTTCGCCTATCGATATCATATGATATTTAGGTAATTCAAGCGAATATATTATATGGCACTGGTGCAGTGTGGTGTGTCAAAGTTATGAAACAACTTTCATTATAACAAACTTTAATTTCACTCCACCGCAAAATATGTAATATTACATATTACAGCATTATTTGTACCGACTGCCCCAGAAGAGTTATGTTTTCGAGAGTATGCTCGTATGTATGTCTATTTTTTCAGCAAACGGCTTGATGGATTTTAACATATGAGGTATCGTTAGATATGTCTTAATTGTGGGAGTAGCATAAGCTATATTATATTTATATATTGCATCTGCAAATACAAAACTATCCCCAATCCGCCAAATTCGTACCATCCGATAAGGAACTTCGTTCCAAAAAGTAAGGGGAAGTTTTTTTTCAGTAATTTTTAACGAAGTTGGATTTTTTAATAACTGCTTAAGCTTGTGTAATATACCAATAATAAAAATAATAATGATTAGTCTGTCCCAAAACCCAGCAAGAGCTTCATACTAAATTCTACGGAAGATCTCTAAAACATTAGTCGGATAGCCCTACAAAAGTTTTGATTTAATGATAACAGCTTAAAAATAAGTAAATAAAAATACATTAGTAAATTAGGAAATAAGTAAATAATGAATACATAACGCCTTTCATCAGTTCCTCACAAGTTCTCTAGTGAACATAGGCATCCTTCAAGAAAGTCCATAAAACATGGCCCCGAGCTATTGAGCCAACTAAAGCGGGTAATGCCCATTCACAATAACATTGCGACAAATTATAACTAGCGAGTACTTAAATTTACCTTACTCTCGTAGTCTAATGGGACGGCAATCCGACAGCATTGCGTGCTTTCCGAGGCCAGACTCCAGACTGCTACTGAGAATTTCTTTGACAGAAAAATTCAATAGCTGATTTATTGACCCAACCTGGGATTCGAACCCGGGACTTCGTGATCAGCAGTTACAATGCTGCATGTTCAATTTTCATAAAATGATTTTGTGTTTGCCCAATAGTTACATTTAAATAGGTTCATAGATGTTTAAAAAAGTACTGAAAAATAGCCGTAACTATTAAATTAACTTAATCTGTCTAATCAAAAAATCTAATGCTTCTGCAATATTACGACTTAAAAACTTAATATATACACTTGACAAAAAATGGACGTAAAGGTTATAAAAATGCGTGGAATGGAATTAAGTAGATCTGCAGGGGAAAAGAATCCCTCAGATTTTGTAAATAATTAAAGTGCCGATAGATTTATCCTATACTTTTCGCTCTCAGTAATTTTCTCCTCGGAGTGAGGAGCTTACAAAAAGTATTATTTAAGAGTTAAATAAAAGTCAGAAACCTTCTTCATATTACAGCAAAATGGATTTTGATTTGCTCTTGTAGTGGCTTACATAATTCGTAAATCAATTTACATTTTTGAAAGATAAACTCCTTTAATGTTATGTGTTTCTTTGTATATTCTTTGCTTGTACACAAAATACGGCATGAATTAGGAATTCCAATATTAAATCAGTACATCAGGCTGCCTTATATCTGGAGGGTGTAGTTGCCTCCAGACAATTGTGTAACCGATTCGATATCCTATAAGAGACAAAATCCTACCACCCATTAATTTATTAGCTGACTTCAAAAACGGAAGAGGCTTTTTTGACAATTCGACTGTATTTTTTTGTGTGAATGTTACGTGAAATCCTCGTCACGATAGGCATGATATCGTTTGACTGCCTCTTGGTCTAGTAGTTAAACGCGGTTGCTAACCTTGAGGTCCTGGGTTCGAATCCCGGGTCGAGCCAAAATCAGTTATTGAGTTTTTCTATCAAGACATTCTTAGTTGCAACCCAGAGTAAGAAAGTTATCGGTGTTTAAAGCCCGTGCCGAGAAAAGCAGGTAAAGTCGTTGGTCCTACGCTAAATCTCTCTAAGGTGGTGTCGGATTACTGTCTATCAGGTCCTATCAGAGTGAGAGAATGGAGAGTGCACCTGTGCTTGCGCACGCACTCAGGCACTATAATTCTGTCCTACACAGATAGCTAGGATCCGTTGAGACGGTCGCTGTGATCAAATTCGTTCTGGAAGACATCATGATTATCAAATAAAAAAATACAGAAAAATATTTTGCTGACTTCAAAAAGAAGGAGGTCAGTCTTGAGGGCTAAATGGGAATGCCTCGTTTCCAGTAAAAAGGGTATCCGGTTCTCCACTCTTACCATAAGAAATAAAACAGCATTAAGCTGCTACTTTACTATTCTGTATGAGCATGGTCCTTCCTCGGTCGAGGCGAGGTCTAAAGTTATAATATAGCTGTAGCATGGCATATAGGGAAAAGCCTCTATTATATAACATTATTCAAGTATACTGAATAACCAAAAGAATAAAAGAATCAGTTAAAATCGATGTATCTGCATAAAAACTTTAAATATTAAAAAAAAAAACAACAATATGAGCACATGATAAATCTAAATGAGTTGAGAATGCTAAGCATAATGTGTGGAACTATTGCAGAAGAAAATAAATCCAAATTGTGAAATCTTGTTTGGGATTTCTCTTCAACAAGATGACTATATTTGACGCGTGTGTTGATTAATGACAGTACTTCGTCACGCGACGCACACGGTACGCGCGTGCATTACGTTGCTCATAAATTTTCCGAGGCTTGAATTAAGTAATGAAAGAAAAATCTTTCTTGATTTGATTTATTTATATAATGACTTTAATATAAAATATAGAAGTCAGAATAAATAAAATTAATATAATTACCATCAGACTGAATTCCTTTCACGGCAGCCTGTGTCAACGGAGTAGAAAGTAGAAGGATGGCTAATCCATCTACGCAGGACAGGATTATAGTGCCCGAGTATATACGCAAGCACAGGTGCACTCTCTATTCCCTTACTCTCATAGTACGATAGGACAGCAATCTCACACAACCGGAAAAAGATCAGGCGCAGAACTGACGGCTTTACATGCTTTCCAAGGTACGGGGGTGAAACACCGACGATTTCCTGACTCCGGGTCTTATATTTTGGTAACGAACGGTTTTCCCGCAGAATTCTAGCTCAGGTTATCTTATTTAAAATAAACGTTCTAATTAAAAAGAATATTCCCTTGTGGATGTTGTCAGCTAGTGAAAAACTCGTGAGACACTAAGCATCCTTTTAAGTTTAAACGATAAAATACCAATTACACGGACCTGTTTATAAAATTATCTGGGTAATAATAGGTCGGGGAAAAGTTTTTTCGTATTTTGTTTGTTTTAAATTGATGAAAAATATCTTTGGTTGTACTGTTTGTATCTGGCTGGTTTTAAAATCAATACATTAGGACATTAAGAAAAATAAAAATAAAAAGTAAAAAACACTTTCCCGACATTTTTCGATTGCTTTTCTGCCTGCCAAAATGAGTGACTCTAACGAAGAAATTCGATACATTCTGAAGTATTATAACAAAAAAGGGGAAAATGCGACTCAAGCCGCGAAAAATTTTTTTGATGTTTATGGACCTAATGCAGTGTTAGTAACAGTAGCACAAAGTTGGTTCAAGCGTTTTCAATCCCGGGATTTTGATGTCAAAGATGCAGCTCGCTCTGGTCATACGGATAAAGTCGATGCCATTTTTGAAAAAGTGAAGTAAGATCGACATATTAGTAGTTACGACATAGGCGAGGAATAGAGGATTGACCACAAAATGTTTTATGTCATTTGAAAAGTCTGGCTATACAAAAAAGCAATATGTGGGTACCATACTAGCTCACTGAAAGAAACCTAATGAATCGTGTACTCATTTGTGATTCTCTATTGAAACATAATGAAACCGAAACATTTTTGAAAAGATTGATCACTGGTGATGAAAAGTGGATCACCTACAACAAGAACGTGCGAAAAAGATCATGGTCAAAGGGTAGGCAAGCTCCACAGACTGTAGCGAAACCCGGATTAACACACAATAAGGTGATGCTGTGTACGGTGGGATTGGAGGCATCGTTTATGAGCTTTACTTTTCATCATGATAACGCCAGATCATACACTTCTTTGGTCACTCAGCAAAAATTGAGAGAGCTTGGTTGGGAAGTGTTATTGCATCCACGATATTATAGTCCTGACCTTGCCCCCTAAGATTTTCACCTGTTTTTGTCTCTTCAGAATTCTCTCGAGTAGTGTTAGGTTAACATCAAGAGAGACTGGCAAAACTATTTCGCATTTATTTGATCAAAATCCCAAGATTTCTACAGCAACAGGGTTGTGTCACTACCTACAAAGTGGCAACAAGTTATCGAACAAAATGGCATAATATTATAATTAAATAAACTTTGAAAAAAAAAATGTCTTGAATTTGTATATAAAATACGAAGAAACTTTTTCCCGACCTTATATTTGTACTGCTTAATACGCGTAGGGACACGATAACGAATGCTCCTCTTAGCATCGATACTGTACTCGTAAATTGTATCGGATAAAAATATCGTACTCATAAAAGTATCTAAACAAAAATAAAGTAACGATAATTTTGTCCTACAGATTTTTTTCCACTTAAGAGGCTCAAAATGGTTCGTATGAATACACACTGCCGGTGCGTCGCCATTTTCTTTTCCAAACTTGGCTGATATGTTGCCATGCGTTTAGATCCCTACAGCCTAGCAATAGTCCACTATTGAACATTGATTTTCATAGATTGCCTCATAAGGGGATATTTGCCAAAGTAGCCACGCTTAGCAAACGGGTTTTCTCTCTGTCGCCTCTCACACGTCGCCACGACACTCATGGTTATAAGTTCCGAATCATAAGTTTCACCCAAAATTTTCCTTTCAACTAGCTATCAGCTATTTATCAAATGAATTTACACTTATATTGTGACAAATTATAACTAGCGAGTACTTAAATTTATCTTAATCTCGTAGTCCGATGGAGGGCAATTCGACACGACCGGAAAGAAGGGGATCAACGGCTTTACGTACTTTCAGAGGCACAGAGGTGAAATACCACCAACTTACTGACTCGGACTGATTTATTTATTGGCAACCTTGTTTCAGAACCCAGGGCTTCATGATCAGCAGTCGCACTTATGACCACAGGAACAATGAGACAGTAAGTCTACTAAAAATAATAATAAAATTTCATTTGATATAAGTTTTACACCTTCATTATCGAATCTTTGTTAAATATACGTTTAAATAACTATCTAGTGTCATCATTATGGTTATTTTGTCATGATTCCATTCTATTCTATTCTATTCTATTCTATTCCATTTGTTCTTACATTCCTTGGCCGCATGTACAAGTTTTATAAAATGACCTTGTTTGTGCGCAATAATTACATTTATATAGATTTAAAGTTAAAATAGTACTGAAAGGTATTTATTATTAAAATTTTATTTTTTTTACTTCTACAATATTTTTAATCTTGATAAAAAAATGGACGGAATGGTTATAAAAATACATGGAGTGGAAAATGGGAGGTCTGCAGGGGAAGAGAATCACTCAGATTTTGTAAATAGCCTTAAAGTGCCGATGAATTCATCGTATACTTTTCGCTCGTAATAATTTTCTCATCGTAGTGAGGAAGCTTACAAAAGTATTATTTAAGAGTTAAATAAAAATCAGAAACCCTCTTCATAATACAGCAAAATGGATTTTGATTTACTCTCTTGAAAGTTTCTTACAATAATCATAAATTAATTTACATTTTTTAAAGATAAACTCCTTTAATGTTATGTATTTATTTATTTATTCTTTACTTGTACACAGAATACGGCATGTATTAGGAATTTCAATATTAAATTAGTACATGAGGCGGCCTTATCTCCAGGTGGTTGGTTCCAGACATTATATAACCGAATTCGATATCCCTTAAGAGTTGAAATCCCGTTGTACCATCTATTCTTATATTAGCAGATTTCAAAATTTAAAGGAGCTTTTTCGTCAATTCCACTTTGTATTTTGTATAAGTGAACCGATTCAGATGATTTTTTTAAAAACCAGCACGGAAAATTATTTGTATGAGCTACAATTAATTGTTGCGAGTCTGGAAGTTTGGCCTTGTGCAATTTATGTTTGTAAACTGCCTCCACGAAACAGGAGAAAATCCTATTGTGTAAAAAAAAAAATTCACAACTAAGCTTGATTTTCTTTTGTTTATTTTTTAAATAAAATAAAATAAAATTATAGAAAAAACTAATAAAGAAAACTAAAACTAAAAATTAAAATTGTCATACAGTCCCTCCCCGTGGTATCGAACCAAGAACTGGCTGCGTTTCCAAGGAATATGCTATCAGCCTATGAACGAAAACAACCAGCCCTCTTATCACCAGCAGCGGAACGTCATTTCCCATTTAGGAACTTCAACGCAGGTGGACCCCACAGACCCATAGTCTCTACAGCAAATGGCAGCGTGATTTGATTTTATGCTTTTAATTTAGACGACACTCTAGTTATTACTTTAAGGTTGTGATTGCGCTAAGACATTTTGTATTGAAGAATGAAAACAGCGATCTACATATTAAATTACGTGGATAATAATTTTATCCTTCTTTTTGAATTGGTTACTCTTTTTTAATGTTTAATTAATGTAAATAATTAAATAATTGTAAAATTAAGTTATTGTATAAATTACTCTATTTTTGGGTTTTAACACAGTCAGGTTATAGTAGAAAAATTATGGTCTAGTGGTCGTAGGCGCGATTGCTGATCACGAGGTCCTAGGTTCGAACCCGGGTCAGGCCAAAATCAGTTATTGGGGTTTTCTGTCAAGAAAGTCTCAGTAGCAGCCCGGAGTCAGGAAGTTGGTGGTGTTTCACCCCTGTGCCTAGGAAAGCACGAAAGCCGTTGGTCCTGCGACTGATCTCCCTCCGGTTTTGTCGGATTACCGTCCCATCGGACTATAAGAGTGAGAGAATAGAGAGTGCAGATGGTTAGTGTCCGTTGAGACGGTCGCTGTGATCCAAATTTGGGTTGGGGGGACATTACATTTATCAGTATTACCATTACATCTTACCAATACCGCCTATTAAAGTCCACTGTTGAACATAGACCTCCCTATAGATTGGCTCATTATTTTTATTCTGAATAGTTTTGGCCGAGATAAGGATGTTCATCTAAAAGTAAGTCAGACGTGTAAGAAATACCACAAAAGCCACACAAGTTGGTCGCATGCCAGATGAAGTTTGTTCGCTCCAGTGAACAACATATTCAACATCTATGACAATCAAATTCCTCCACTGACAACAATTTCAATAAATATATCAATGTGGAGAGTATTAAATCGTATAGAAATCTATTGGATGACTGTAATTTTGAGAGTTTTTTTTTAACAATGGGAGGCAAAGGCTATAGACCGTTACAGCCTTAGAGTATTTATAAACGAGCTAGCTTGCTTATAAATACTCTAAGGTTTATGTTGTTACGGTTTGATTACTTCTTTTGCAACTCTATGGGTTTTATCTTTACCGTACCCTGTAGTAGCAATGTAAGAATATCCACTACCCCATACCGTCCTTGGGAGTCGTAAAAGGCGACAGAGGGAAACAAACCAGAAGATGGGCAACAGCGTCGTTCTAAAAATTACTAAATTTTAATAAATGGCATTGATGCACAAAAAACGGTGGTTGCCAAAACGTCTGCCAAGCGTGGAAACTGTGGTAAATATGATCCTTATGAGGTAATATACGGGGAGCCCTATATTCAGCGGTGAACTTTTCATAGACTCTAACGGTTGCAATTGTAAACCTTTTTTTGGAGTCTGCTAAAACTAACCTAAAACTAAAATTCACTTCTCGAGCACAATAATATTCTCCAGACAGAATTCAAGTTAAGGCGGCCAATCTCAATCGAAAATAACCATCTGTACAGGATAGTGCACGAGTGTGAGCAAGCAGAGCCACACGTACACACTCTATTTCCTCACTCTCATAGGCCGGTTGGACGGCAATCCAACATAACCGAGAGACTTCAAGTACATGACCAATGACTTTACGTTCTGTGCTCAGGTGTGAAACATCACTAACGTGCTTACTTCAATAATCCTTCCGTTATTAGTGGAAGATTTTTTTAGAATAAGGGTGACAAACGAGCATACAGTCCACCTGATGCTAAGTGGATGCTGTGGCCCATAGATATCTACATTTTTTTTACTTAAAAAAACATTACCTCCACACTAGGATTTTCTCCTGTATCGTGGGGCAGTTTACATACATAAATTTCACAAGGACAAACATTCAGACCCGGAACAATTATTCGTAGGCCATAAATACTTGTTCCGTGCGGGATTGAACCCACGGCCCTCAGCACCGCATCTCATTGCTAAGCCACTACGCCACGGAGCCGTCAAATTGACATTTATCCTCGATTAAGAAACAAAATGCAGATGCGTTGTCAACAAAATGAAGATGTTGAAAAACTGATTGTAGTTGTGTGCCTTAAACTATCAGTTTTTCGCTGAATCATATTCAAACTCTGAGAAATTAATCCGTCTTCTTGTCAGTACTGGCGATAAAACTAGCGAATATACTCGTTCATTCATATGTTTGTAATTATACTCAATACGCTTGTAAGATACTAATTAAAAATATTTGATAAATTGCACTCAGTTTTATAGGACTTAAGGCTGTTGTTTAATCATCAGATAAGCTATTCATAGGATAAGAATATTATCATTACAACCCTTCACAAGTACTGCTGACCATATGCGTCCCCAGGGAATGCATCAGTGGTGGGGTCAGTTGCTCGAGATATATGACGAGGATTAAAATATAACATAAATAAATTAAAATTTATAGTAATATAGTTCAATTGTTTTATTTATTTTTTGTTTATTGATTATGAAATTAGTCAAAATTTTCAACTGTCAAAAGCTACGTATATTTAACTTATTTTATTTTGTTATTGGGGCCAATTCTGGCGATTTGTCAACCGCATCAGTGCTGTGGTAGCAATGTCGACAAGTTTGGGCTCCACGGACTTTCATGTGAAAAGTGCTGGTAGGTTTTCATGGCACGGTTCTTTGAACGATGTCATCCGAAGGGCTCTTGTCTCTATAAACGTTCTCTTGGTTTTAGAACCTTGTGGAATATTTAGAAACGATGGCAAGAGACCCGACAGTATGACATTGGTCCCTTGGGACGATAAAAAGCCTTAGTGTGGAATGCTACTTGCGTGACACTGGCGCCCCTCGTCTCAGGGTACTCGTTTAGAGCCGGGCGGCATCAGAGGCAGCTGAACTGAGTAAGTGGCGCAAATATGAGTCTGAGAGATGACTACATATTTGTGCCATTTGCTAGAGACTATCGGTCCATGGGCTCCACGCGCGGTGAAGTTCCTAAAGGAACTCCATCCGCGACTGGTTTGCTGCTGGTGATAAGAGGCTGGTTCTTTTCTTGCTCAAAGGCTAAGTATAGCCATTCAGCGGGAAACGCAGCCAGCGTTCTTGACACGATACCGCGGGGACTGTATGATAATTAAGTTACTAATTTTAGTTTTTTTTTAAATTATAGTTTTTAATATTGTATATAATAAAATATTGTTTTATTTGTAATTGAATTTTATAGTTATAATTTATTTGTTGGTTAATTTTACCTGAGCGTTTAAAACCTAGCTCTAAGATATTTGTACCTGGAATTAACCTATAACTAGATTAAATAATATAAAATTTTACTGAATAATTTGTCATAATACTTAACATATACAACAAATTTAGCGTAACAAAAATAGTTCTTATACTTAAAAAGAACTTTTGGTAAATATATTTGCGCTCAAGGTAATGTTGGCGATATTTATATCCGGATGTTACTTAAAATAAACTAAATAAACCAAAAAGAAAATTTATATTCTAGCTGCAAAACTCACGACACCAGATGTGTGCGCTGGGAAGTGACATAGCCTCTCCTGCCTTCATCAAACATCATAATATATCTTATCTTATGTGTTTAATTTTATTCGGTTTATTTCAGACTAGACATCTTATAAAATCTATAGTTGTAGCACGAATGGGTCGGCCCGACTGGGTGGGACCACGCTCATAGAATACCAGCGTAAAATAGCAGCTTAATGCTGCTATGTTTCGTATGGTGTGTGAGAACTGAAGATCCTTTTTACTGAAACGAGGCATTTTATCTTAGTCCTCAAGAGTTACAGCGCAACTGCATTTTGATTCTTAATCGAAGATAGATGTAGGTGTCTATGAGCAACAGTATCAACTTACCATTAGGTGGGCTGCTCGTTTGTCACCTATACTCTATAAAAAATAACCATGACGTTGATTATTACGTTGTCTGTAAATACAACTACTACATCATACGCACATACATACATATACATACATAAATACACATACGCATACATACATACATAGAGTAGGTAGAGTCCAACGAACAGCGAGTTACTCGGACTACGTTCAGCCATAATATGTGGGCTTAGATGGAGAATAGCCCACTGCTCACTTAGTCACAAACCTAATACCCCATTAGTGGCCTTTTACGACGTGCTAGGCAAGTAACACAGATGGCACATTCTGTTTTAATATAATTTCCACAATCTACACTACGTACCGTAAGCGAAGTGTAGGGCGGCCTACCAATAGATGGATTGACGCCTTACTAAGAGATGCAAGTGACTCGGGATTAATCAGTGATAGATGTATGTGAAGGATACATGGAATGTATTCTTGCTTGTCACCCTTATATAATATAAGATATGATAAGATGATTTATTTGTTAGAATATGTTACATGACAGTTGTTACAAAATAATTCGGATCTTAAATATTCTGCTGTTTCCGGCGTACAAATATATATTTTTTGATACATTTGTACTAAGCAATCAATATTCGGCAAAGCATTCTGTTGCATCAAGATGGTATTGTTATTTGTTGACGACAATGACGCAAACGCATTATTTTCCATAATTAGTAAAGTAAAGTTACAGACTATATACGGCCCACTATGAGACACAGGCCTCCTCTCGTTCCTGAGAGGGTTTCACAGTACGCGAGCAAACTGGGCATGATCCACGCCGGCACCTATGAAATTGCTAATTGTAATTTTAAGTGCCGATTTACTTCGCACTCGGTGGTGAAGGAAAACATCGTGAAAACTTGTATGTCTGAAATTAAAAAAAAATATATTTTGAAGATATGTGTAACACGCATTATGGTAGCGTGGCTGACATTTCTTTGTCATAAAAGCCTCTCAGGTTATTTTCTGACATAACTCTTTAATAGCGATCCGCAGTCAAAGATCCCTTAGACTCCTTACATCAGTTACCACCAGGTAACTGGTGATGCAGCCGAAGGTGGTAAAGCACACTGACATGGCTTAACAAAATCTATTTACTGTTGCCACGAAGACGTCCATTGTAATCGGATGGAAAGACAGGTGCTGGTAACTTATTCCATTCCTTTGCAGAGCTCATGACAAACAATGAAGCAAGCGTTTAGTTTGCTAGTTTGGTTAATTGTACTTATAATTATTTAATCGTTTTTTCCCCAATAGCCCCAGTTGGAAGATAATGTCTATTTCTTAGGCACGCTCTGTAGTCTAAATGGCTTGATGGATTTTAACATAATATGAGGTGTTGTTGAATATGTTTCAATAGCAGGAGTGACATAGGGTATGGATTTTTTTTAAAGTATAGTTTTTCTTAATTACTGCTTTGACCACAGGTTCGCTTGTGGTTCCGTGCCAGCCAAAGTCGCTATTTCAGAGCACACTGTACTTTCTGCACGAGCTGTCCGTGGTCGATTATAAATAATAAAAACAAAAATCATTTATGCATTCATTTACGCAAAAACAGTATAACGCCTTACGTGTATAGTATAATGATGCAATCAGAATGCTTATGGGGCTGCCCCAATTTTGAAGAAAGTTCACCGAGGCGCGTGTAGACTGTTTTTACACTACTATGCGAAAGCGATGCACATCCTAGTTGCACAGAATCCGGGCCAGTTCCATAGCATCCTGAGGGCATTTGTTGAGAGCTTCGATCGTATGTACTTGAACCACTGCATGGTACATGTGATGTCAAATCGTTTCTACCTTAGGTGAAGTAGACTTTAGCTTATTATGTTTATTTTATTTTTTTAATAACAAATAGGTTTATGATACTTGTACTACCAACACATATGATCCATGATGGTTGAAATTTCTATTTCTATTTCTGCACCTATTAGTAGTATAGTTGTTGCACGAATGGGTCGGCTCGACCGAGGAAGAACCACGCTCTCACCGAATACCAGCGTGAAATAGCAGCTTAACGCTGCTGTGTTTCATATGGTGAGGGTAGAGAATCAGATACCGGTTTTACTGGAAATAAAACCATCTTAGTCCTCTGGGGTGACAACGCATCTACATTTTGATTCGTAATCGAAGATAGATGTATAATGTCTATGGGCCACATCAACCACTTACCATCAGGTTGACTATGTACCGTTTGTCCCCTTATCCTGTTAAAAAAATTATTTCATTTATTTATTATTTATTTAAATTGTGCGTGCGATTATTCTATACTCTTTATTCCTATCACCCTTTAAATGAGGGTTGACAATGGACGGACTTTATGTTTTAGTACATTTTCTGCCAGTCAGCCCGTTCATCAACGCGTTGTAACATTGTATAATTTAACTACAATAATTAATAATGCATTTGGAACAATGTTGACTGAAGTGTTCTTGTCTCTATAAGTATCCTTGGCTTTAATGATTTGTTCAATTTCGAAATATCACAAGAGACCTGATGGAGTCACTTTAGACCCTTGGGAAAAGTTAAATATTTGTGTGGGACACTTAGTGTCACTTAGGCAAAGAGTTATATCAAAGGCAGCTGAACAGATAATGACATCAATGTGAATTTCTGCGAAATGACTATATATTGTGTTATTGCAGAGATTATTAGTCTGTGGAGTCCACGAGTGAAGTCCAGTATGAAGTAAGGCTTATTAAGGACTTGGTGACTGGTAGTATTGTAAAAACCTTTTTATTTTCTATAATATCATCATCAGCATTCCTAATATAAATAAATAAATATATAATAATACTATAAATAATACAGTGTTATTCAACATCCTTATATTGTACGATATACTTTCTGCGTCATTTATTTCACAGTGATTACTTTATTCCCATTGTAGGTATATAGGAACGTACGCCAAGTTGGATCGACTTTATTGAATTGAAATATAATATTAGAAAACGAAAATACTATTTACTGGAGTGTGTAAACACGTTTCGATTAGCGCCAGACAACAAAGGCAAACTTTTAGTCTGTGAGACTAATATTTCTCCGCATATCTTCGCATTTGATACATCCTTTGTGTACATACTTCTTATAGCCTATTATAACAGCCCATAAATTTATTAATATATACAAGGTGATAGAACTCTTTGTCTATCTAACAGTTAATCTAGGTAGGTACTACTCTCTCATTCATTTGTGAATTCAAATAGTAGTGCTTGTACTGCTGTTCCGGTCCGAAGCGTATAGAGCGCCGGTATAATTACAGGCTTTCGGGAATTTGTTAGGTGTTTATGGTCCACAGCATTAATTTACCATTGGGTCAACTGTGTGCTCGTTTGTTACCCTTAATCTAAAAAAAAAATATACAGATATAAATTATGTCGAGCCATGACAGCTCAGGTGCTGGATACTCATCTTTAATTTAGATTATTTTCACCAGCTGTCTATGAGACACAGCATCCACTTACTATCAAATGATGGTCAAGAGAACTGTGTGCTCGTTTTCATCCCTCTATAAAAATCCAAGCATAAAATAAGTTTTATTAGTCATTTCAAAAATCAAATGATTGTTCAACTATTTACTCAGCAAGCCTTCCAAATATTGCTGTGCCGTCAGGGACCGTAATAATCGCATTCGTTAATCTTACCAACTGTAATACAATAAGGAGAGTAAATCAAATATTGAGTAAAAAGTCAATCCAACCATGTGTGTACTCTAAGTTTGTTTGTCAATTATAAGTGTGTGTGTGTGTGTGTGTGTGTGTGTGTGTGTGTGTGTGTGTGTGTGTGTGTGTGTGTGTGTGTGTGTGTGTGTGTGTATTTTTGTTTTTTTGTTTGTTTTTGTCACTTACTATCGGTCCAGTCCATCTGATTCTCATCGTCTCATTTATATTTATTATAAGATTTTTTCTTAAAATTAACGTACATATTTATACGTGTATTAGAGTAAAGTATTGTTGTTTAAGTACAATTGTTGGAGATTAATAATCGATTTTCATATATCTCGTGCTCGCGTTACACAAATTAAATGGAGTTAATTGGTTAAAAATAAACTCATAGCTTAATGGTTTAAAACATTAGTTTTTTTCAAATGTAAAAGGAAGTGCAAACGAACTTACAATCCACCTGATTGTAAGTGGCTAATACAACCCATGGACATCTGCAGCCAACTTTATAAATAGAAGGCTATAGATGCGTTGTCACCTCTGAGGACTAAGATGAAAACCTTCATAGCCTTCTTTTCATAAAACTGATGTGACATAAAAACTTATTTCCACCTGATGGTAAGGGACTACGGTCCTGTAGCATGCAGCCAACTTCAAACAAAAGATCTGAGGACTGAAATGGAATGTCTCACAGACTGTAATTACTCGTTTTATATTCTCTTAAAACCGGAACACAGCAGTGGAACCTGCAGGAAAGGAGTCATACCATTATTTCACATACATTCAGTCAGGTTATGATTTATTTGAGGAATAACTTTTATCTGACGATTAAAAATCAGCACGAAATATAGCAGAAGTAAACAGGTGTTGGTGAATATTCCGTAAAAATAGTTCATAATTAGAGAATTATATCTTATGATAAATTTAAGATTTATTAATAATTTCCCTCAGTTGACGTAACTACAAACAACCTTTATAGTTGGCTTTGTTCAAAGCACAAAGCGTTGTTAAATTTCTGAAAACATATTAAAGTCGAGGTAATTCTATGCTTCTTGCTTTCATTAAAGCAATATCGTATTACAACCTCTCTGGAATCCTCTGTCGTAAATTTATAAAGAGACTTAACTTCTTTGGAAATTCTATTAATATATTATGTTATTTTCGCACACGTATTATAAATCCGCGTGACGTAATCACATTATTTTATAATCTTAAAGTTACAAGCGATCAAAAAGCTCATTTGATGGTAAATGGCTCCTGTAGCCCATGGACCAACCCAGCCACCAACTTCAAACGATGAAGCCAGTACCTTCTCACCATTAGGAATAAATAAAATGACTAAGTCAATAACAATACTATCTACCTTACTTTTGCCCTTCAAATCAAAAAAACGGCAATAGTAAAAGTCTGCACAGAAACACTTTGGCCGTGGGTGAAAATGGAGATCTCTCGCCAGGCAAGCCTGGAGAGCGGCAATGCTATGGTAAGTATGAAGCTTCTATATTTGTACGATTCGTTTGATAACTTCGATAGCGTGATATGGGTCTCGGTTCTTGACAGCGCCGACGAAAAAAAAGACCGCCTATATAAGTCCAGTTAAAATAAATAATAGCCGTAGTGGTGGTGTAAGAATTTGCTCTACCCTATATCGTCTCTTGGATATCGTAAGAGGCGACAGAGGGAAAATGAGACAGGTGATGGACAGTAGCATCTTCCTGACAACAACTTAAAATAACAAAAAACTGTGGATGCCAACTCGCCTACCAAGCGTGGAAGCTATGGAAAAATCCACCCTAAGAGGAAATCTTTGGGTGAAGCCTATGTTCAGCAGTAGACTTTAATGGATGGAAATTATGAAAATAAATAAATCTCTCTCTAAAACCAAAAAGTATAGTTCATTTTCTGCCTAGTATTGGTCGGGGGAAACAAACCAGGAGATGAGAAGCAGCGTTTTCTTAATAATAGCTAGAAAATAAAAAAGTGCGGTTGCTAAAGCAAGCGTGGAAACTATGGCAAATAACCCTCCTATGAGACAATCTACGGGGAAGCCTATGTTCAGCAGTGGACTTTGATAGGCTGCAACGGAAACACAAATAACAATTTAGTAACAAAAAGCTAATTAATTACTACAATATTAAACAAATTGTGGAATTTTCATTTACTTACACCATTTAAATTTGACTAAAAGCGTAACGCAGTGCACGACACATTTTATAACTTGTAATTTATTGTAATATTTTAAGACGGTTGCTTGTTGCTCCACTGTCGGTATTGGAAATCTCTCTTTTTCCTGTTTTCTATAGAACTACCAGAGGATTTTTGGTTTGTATTACAACTTCCTCTTTTTCGAGAGTAAAGTAAATTAATATATTTCATGAATAAACTCGGCGTTTAAATTTAAAGAAAAACATGTAGAATTTATGTTTTTTCCTTCATTAGTTCTTTAGTTCTTTTTATAAACCTCCACATTACGAATTACTCCGGTATCATAGAGGCAGTTTATAAACATAATTTTCACCAGGAAAAACATCCAGACGCAGAAGAATTATTTGTAGGTCAAATACTTGTTCAGTTTGGGAATCAACTCGTGGCCCATAGCGATGCAACTTATTGCTAAGCCACTGCGCCACGGAGCCGTCAAATCGTTTTTCCCAGTTTTCTGTACAGCAAAAATCTTTATATTAAAATCGTTGGTACGTCTGTTAGTGATTTTGTAACTTTTAGAGGAATTGACCGACCAACAATATTGTTAGAATATAACCTAATTCTAACAATATTTTTTGTTATGTTGAGACGATAGTTCATAAGCCATTATGCTAGGACTCGCTAGGTAGCACTGTACTCAAGTTATTAACAAATTCTATATTTACGGACCACAATGACTCTTAGTCGCAATATATGTTTATTGGTTTAAATACATAATAATAGTTACACAAGATAAAAACATAAACATTCGCGCTATCGAATCTACGGGAATAATTAAAAATTTTGTACAATCGACTTCAATATATATATTAAGGATAGCTCAAAAACTATTGATTATTCCTTAAACAAATTTATATGAGACCACAGAAAAAGCACCAGCTTTCAAATAAAAAAGAATCATCGAAATCGGTTCACGTAGAAAAAGTTATGAGGTAACACATAAAAAGAACATACAGTCGAATTGAGTACCTCCTCCTTTTTGAAGTCGGTAAAAACAATTACGTATCGTTGAGCTTTAGAGTTCAGCTACAGGTCCATGAGCACTTTATAAACAAAGAAAATAGATTGCAATTATTGCAAGGGTGAGAGTACACACCGTCTTTGTAATGAAGACAAAGTTTCTGTATATTCATTTAAATGCAAAATTTGGGACTCTGAAACTAATCCCGTTGAATTGTGCTGTATGCTGCAAGGTACATTTTATTCAATTATCAATTATACTTATAGAAGTAAAAGCTGATTTCAATAAAATAAATAAAATAAAATAATTTCCACATAATTGCTTCTGAAGCAGGGCTTTAATACTTCTATACACTATCTTTATCTTATCTTTTAGCACCGACTTGCACAGGACTTTCCGCTTCTTCGAGGTCGGATTTTGACTTTTATTAAAGTGTAATTATTTATCCTTTTGAGTGGACTATGGAATATCACAAGCTCAAATATCGTTTCAATAGTTACCATATTTTTTAAAGTGGAATTTATATATAATTATGTTTTATTAATATTTTTGGAAGCCATCTTAATGGCATTTCATAGTCGCTTCTTGTTACCTCATCGACGAAAGGATGGATTGGATGGGGATGAAATATACTCTTATTAGTAAAAGAAATAATGTCGCAAAGTGAATGTTTTGAAATACCAATTCATGTCCAATAAAGTTCTTAAAACACACTAATCTGCTACAGCAGAGTAATATAAGTAATTTCCTTTATTTAACCGTTGCGCACAGCAGGCATACGGGATTAATGACAGTCGTTCTACCCAACGATTAGTGTAATGAGGCGTCTACTGGACTAACGAGATCTCACTGACATTCAGGTGAGACTTATTTTATACATTATAATCAATCTTAGACCTCGGGGGTGACAACGCATCTGCATATTGATTCTTAATCGGGGATGAATGTCTATGGACTACAGTATTCACTTGCCATCAGATGGACTGTGTGCTGGTTTGTCGCCCCACCCTTATTCTATAAAAAAAAAACACATTCTGAAGTCGGTGCTAAAATATAGCGTAAAGAAGAATTAACGCCCCGTTAAAAACTTCATCAAATTTTTTTTCTTTCTTTGGAGTGTTTTTCTGTTGTTTAGTGTCAAAAGAAAGAGCTTAGTTTATAAATGTAAGTATAATAAAGTTAAAAATAGGAACAGAAAGTTAAGGTAGAAGAGGTTTGATGGTCACACACTGAACGTTCAAAAATTTAAGAATACATTAGCAAAAATGTACAAACGTAAGACTCTAAAATTTATATTTCGTTCTAGGCAAATAAAAAAAAAATTACAATGTCGTCAAGTATTGCAGTCTTGCAGTGTTTGGTTTTGTATTAAATGTTATTATTCATTGGATCAAAAGTTAATGATAGTATAGATATTTATTGTAATTTGGATGTTCCTCGACAGGAGTCTCTAACCTTTTGCAAGGTTTTGTGTTACTTTTACTCTATGTAAGATGCGTTATATTCGCGTAAATATGAGAAATAATTATAGCTAGGGAATAATATTGTGACTCAGAACTAACACACAACATCACTTTCGCTGAAGTATTGCAATGTATATCGGCATTTGGCCTAGAAAGTTTGAACGACCTTTGCACTTGTTACAAAGGCGCCAAGAACTATAAATCAGAACAGTTGGAGATTACTTCGTTGAATCTTTAACGTACACTTCTTGCTTGTTATTATTCTTAGTTGTAATTTATTAGGTAACAGCGGAATAATTATTTTTATCCACCCATCCATCCATAACAGACTTTAAGGTTCACTATTGAACATAGGCCTCTCCATAGATTGCCCCAGAGGAGGTTTTGCCATAGTTGCCGCACTTAGCAGGCGGGTTGGCAACCGCAGTTTTAAAGTTCCGTACCCGAAGTTCATAACCAACGGACCCTATTACTAAGCCGCTGTCCGTCCGTTCGTCCATCCGTCTGTCTATCAGCGGGCTGTATCTCATGATCCGTAATAGGTAGACAGTTGTAATTTTCGCAGAATGTGTATATATGTTGCCGCTATAACAAAAAATAATAACAATAAAATGAATTAAAAATAAAGGGACTCCCTTACTAGAAACATGTTTTACGATGGTACGGAACGGAACCCTTCATGAGCAGAGTTCGTCTCACACTTGGCCGGTTATTTTATTATTTTGGGCTGTTGTCAGGGAGACGCTGGTGTCCATATTTATTTAAGCTTCCCTCTGTCACTTCTTACGACACCCACGGGGCAATATGAGGCAGTGTATGTTTTTGTATGTTACGCAATATCAATTGCAAGAGTCTACATAAGGTCAAGCTTTTTATTTTAAAAAACGTTATGTCCCACTACTCCTCATAAGAATTTTCTCTTTTATCGTGGGTGCAGTTAACTTATAAATTACATAGTCCCTGGGACTGAAGGGTACATACAACGTAATGATGTTTTAGTTAACTCGAGCTACCTTTAATTGTTGATTTTTACCTTTACTCCGATTTAACTTACAGTATCTTGAAACATTAAAGTAATATGTTTAAGTTTAGATTTAATTTCATTAAACACTAGCGAACCGCCCCGGTTTCGCCTGAAAATGATCTGTTAATGTGTCGTTTAAATTTAATCAATCAATAAATATTTTTTGAACAAAGTCCGATTCTTTTATCAAAAAAAGTTTTTCGGATGTGGGCTTAGATCACTCTTAACATTGCTCTCTAACTGTTCGTTAAGTTTCATCACAATCGGTTCAGCCATTCCGAAGGTAAGCCCGAACAAACAGACAGACAGACACATATTAAAAAATATTATTCATGTCTTTATGGCATCCAAATAACCCTTCAGCTAAATATAAGGCAGTCATTTCGATATTACAGACAGATACTTCAATTTTATTTATTTGTAGATATAGATTGATTCTTACCAAGCAGATGGTAATACTCACATCCCGATTGAAATAAGAATGATTTCAATTTTATTGAGAAGTCTCGGTGCTCGCTCGATATATTCACCTTCCTTAAGAATTCTAAAGTAAAGTCATACATCTACAGAATGTAAACCCGATCACTTATATTATGATTAACTACAACAATAATATACTTTGCCTCGCCCTAATCCCTAACCCTCTCAGAAATAAGAGGCTACAAATGCGCTGTTACTTCTATACTGATTCTCAATACCCTCCAGACAGACAGAATTGCAGCATGCGGGATCCTCCCAGGCAGGAAAAGAGTTCTACCACCTGTCAGAACAGGAGTCCTACATCCTTGTAGAAAATAAGTCCTCCCACGTGGTAGAAAATAGAGTCTTGCCACCTGCTTAATAGCAGATAATGCTGGGTCAGACGTTCATTAGTGGTTACGATAGTGATGTTATAAAATATACATGTGATTTTTTAAATAGAATATGGGTGACAAACGAGCACACAATCTACCATATGGTAAGTGGATACTGTGGCCTTAGACATCTACATGTATCCTCGACTAAGAATAAAATGCAGATGCTGTAACCCTGAGGACTTAGATGGAATGCCTCGTATCCAGTAAAAGGGTCTGCGGTTCTCTACACTCACCATACGAAACACAGCAGCATTGAGCTGCTCCGATCGAGCCAACCCACAATATGAGAGGATAATAACCATTATTAAATATTTTTGTCTCTGTCTCTCTGTTTGTCTGGGCTAATCTTCGAAGTGGCGATTGTAATAAGAATACAAGGAAACAATTACGAACACTCGTGTGAGCGCAGAACTGTTTTACGTTAAATTTACCAATGCATACTTTTATTTCAAATGTTCGTGAACTTACCTTATGAAGTACTATGTGCGTTTAAATATTTTTATGTAACCAATATTTATACGTGTTTAAGCCACGCTGCAGCTTTATTACAGTTGTAGCACGAATGAATCAGCTCGACCGAGGAAGGACCACGCTCTTACAGAATACTATGCGAAATATGAAATATATGTGAAGTAGCAGCTTAGTGCTGCTGTGTTTCGTATGGTGAGTGAAGAGAACCGGAGACCCCTTTTACTGGAAACGAGGCATTCCGTCTTAGTCCTTAGGGGTGACAACGCATCTGCATTTTGATTTTTAATCGTAGATAGAACGGATGTAGATGTGTATGGGCCACAGAATTCACTTACCATCTTGTGGAATTGCGTTCGCTCGTTATTCTATAAAAATCAACAAACAATTACTTTCAGTTTTCTCTCCATGTATATTAATAAATACTCGTATACATGTGTGTATAGTATAATCGTTGTTGCTGCGTCTGTTAGTGATCGCGTATCTACGAACAATTTCGCCGATTGAGGTTATTTGATTTATAGCTAGATATATGAGGATCTCATAGGTGGCGCTGTTGTAAATTTATTACCAAATTCTATATTTATAGACCAAAATTAAACAACTTTACAGTGTATTATGTTGGTTTAGTGCGGAAAAAGAAACCAAAAATTCGGACCCGATTGTGGACGCACTGTGGTCGAGTTATTAATTAATTTTCTATTTACTTTTACGACTATGAGAAGTCTTTCTTGTATTTTAAATATTTGTTTTGGCCGAGGCTTTATTTTATCCGAAAAACTTCGAGATATATTTTTAAGTAATTGAAAATTTATAATATATACTCGTATGGTCTTAGACGAATATTTTAAATCTAAATAACGTCACATTAATAGATCCTACCCAGGTGAAGTCTAGGCCGTTCGCTAGTATTTAATAAAGTACATAGCTTTACAATAAGCTGCGTTCGGAAAAGTATGTATATTATGTGGTCGAGTTTCGTATACAATACCATATAAGCACTCTCTTTTTATTTCTACTGCCAAGTAGCAATACGTCCACTGATGGGTATTAAGTCTGTGGGTATAATTACCGGCTCTAAGGCGTTTTATCCTAACTAAGTGTTCCATCCAGATATTATTTATTTGTAGACTTATATTTTCATGTTTATTAATTAAGCTGTAAATGAAATAAAATCGAAAAAATTAAAAATCGTTCTAATATAATAAATTATAAGCTACAAAAATCTTAGTGAATTTATCTAGAAGAAAATAAGGAGAGGCTCTGGTAAAGAAGTTTCCTTGAGTTTAGCGCCGGCTCACTGTCTGGATACTGTTGTTTATTAGTGGAAATGAAAACGTGCCTTCATTTAATCTTAAGTTGAGACATTGCACATAAGTGGAATTACGGGCAACATTAACTTATAAGTGGACCAGGCATAAGTCGGTTTTCCAATGGAACACTTTAGATGCTTATTAAACTAAAAATAAGTAAGTTATCTATCCAACTGTAGAGTTGTGTAATACAGGATGATGTTCTATCCTGAAACTCATCACCGCTGCATTGGAAGACGTTTTCAAGCTACTGGATAATACGGTATCAACATCAACTGCACGCACTTATCTCGGATAGTATTTGGCAGAATCATTAGAGGACCTTAGCACTATGCTCACTGGCCTCGATGGTGTATCCCGTCTTAATAGATGAACATGGAAAAAAATACCTTGTGTAACTTCCATTTCACACCTCGTAGTTCTTGGGAACACTACGCCCGAAGTTGAAGAGTATGTTTATCTAGGACAAATTGTACGACTATCCATATGTGTACTATGGACAAATTATCTGCAGTAGAACCAGATTAACCGAGATAGCCGAACGGCTAATCACGGAAACGGGAATCTCTAAGCTGAAGCGGCAATGAGCGCGAACATCAAGCTCGAAGTACTGACAACCGTTGTGAAAGCAAGGTTTTCGTGTAGCAGCCTGTTACCGGTAAGCGAAATGTAGGGCGGCCCTCCTCCAGTTGGAGTGAAGATTTGATATTAAGACATGTAGGATATCGATGGATGCAGGTGGCTCAGGAACGTGTTTTGTAGCGTTTGTTGTTTGTGGGAGCTATGTTCAGTAGTGGACTTAGGCTGCAGTGATTATGATGATAATGATGACGAATTACGTTTTATATGCTGAGTAATAACGTAAAGCAATATGTTAAGCCTGTAAATAAAACAGTACAAACTCTACATTCCAACGAATTTACCAAGCATAAAGAATGACAAATATTTTGTACCCAACTCCAGAGTTGTCCCTTGTATGGTCTAATAATTTTACATCTGTTTTGTACATGGTTTGCGGGTTGTTAATATTTATAATAAATCTTAGTATTATTTTATAAAATATACTATATATAAATTGTTTCTGGAAATATGTTTTATAAGTTTATGCTCTGTTAAAATCTATAAATAACTGTAATAAATAAAGCAACAAGCACGCTATTTCAGTAAGCAAACATTGCATCAGTTGCCTTTATTGAAAATGTCTCTAGCGCAACAAAACAAAAATGTGTTTGTATTATTCGTTCTAAGTTGTCTCTTAATTTCCTGTTTTTATAGCACTGTTGGTTGATATGTGTTATATAAAATCCCGCTGACGAGCTGCATATTATATAATGTATGTACATAAAAACAAAAATAGTTTTATAAAAAATAGTGATGTTCATTCTGTAAATACTAGGAACAAGCACAAGTTAGTTATACTCGACTCCAAATAGTCCGTAATTCCTTTATAGGGAAACATACGTTTTTAAAAGAAAGTATCAGAAAATATGTAGGTTAGTATATTAAATAAAAATCATTCTATTCTATTATATACTATTTTATATTGTACTTTTAATTCAAGTTTATAACACCTATAGATTTTTTAAATAAAATGTTAATTCTTAACATTATTTATTCCATGGTGCAATAAAGGCTATAGGAAAACAAATGTACAATTCCAGCCTACGTATATCGCACATCTGCGCACAGTCCTTCTCTAATTTCTAAGAGGGTTATGGAGCAATTAGTCCGCCGAGCTGTTTCAGTGTGTTTAGCGCATTTCAAGTACCTTAGAAATAATTTATTCCTCAGACATGCAAGGTGTCCTCATGCTGTCTTCCTTCATTTTAGAGAGTACTTTAAACCGCGGAAGATCACGCTTTCACAAAATGCCAGCGTAATGTTGCTGTGTTTCGTATGTCGATTGATAAAGAATGGATACCCTTTTTACTGGTAATGAGGTATTTTATCTCTTTCTTTAGAATAAGGCTGACAAACGAGCACACAGTCCACCTGATGGTTAGTAGATGCTATGGCCCATAAACATCTACATTTATTCTCGATTAAGAAGCAAAATGCAGATGCGTTGTCACCCCTGAGGACTAAGATGGAATGCCTCGTTGCCAGTAAAAAGGATCTCCGGTTCTCTACACTCACCATATGAAACACAACAGCAATAAGCTGTTATTTTAGACTTGTATTCTGTGAGAGCGTGGTCCTACCCCGGAGGAGCTGATCCATTTATGCCTCAACCTTAATATAGTTGAAGCTGGGCTCTGTCACGTAAATATGTCCTAAGTCCTAAGGGGTAAGTACGCATCCGTATTTTAATTCCTAAGTCTAAGGGTCACCCACTTACTACTAGGCGGACTTTTCATCTTAGTTATATTATAAAAACATGTGTGTAATTGCCGTGTAGTGGCAGTGTAAGAATATCTATTACCCCATATCATCCCGTGGGTGTCGTAGAGGCGACAGAGGGAAACAAATCAGGAGATGAGCAGCAGCGTCTTCCTAATAGCGACTAAAAATAAAAATAAAAACTCCCAACCCGCTTGTCAAGCGTGACAACTATGGCAAATATCCCCTCTATGAGGCAATCTATGGGGGAGGTCTATGTTCAGCAGTGGACTGTAATAGGCCGTAACAGGGTGTGTAATATTGTTAAAGATTTTTTTTACTTATGATAACTTATGCCAGTGCTTGGCCACAATCCCACCTGGTGCTAAGTGGTGATAAGGATACACTGCTCAGACACTTCTGCACAAATTGTAATGGTTAGCACAATATTTATTTACGAACTTCATTTTGTATAATTCGTCGTTTTCCTGCACCACCGAACACATGTTAAATTAGCACTTAATAAAGCAATGAATAAGTTCATTGTTACTAGCCAAGATGGGATTCGAGTTGCTTATCATTAACTTCATCTCCATTGCAGCTCATCTCAAGTCCAGTCACACACAAAGTAACGCCACAATTCACGGTCCTGGGCAACTTCCATCGACTAATTGGTTCTCTTACCCGATTGGTACTCTATCTAGTGGAAGGCTGCCCTACACTCCGCTTACCGGTACGAGGCTGCCACTCGAGAAACTTTCTTCCCCATCGGTTATGAGTTCTTCAAGATATATTTTTTAAATCAAACAAGTCTTAAGTAAATAACATGTTTAATTACAAGAAGCCAACAACAGGTTCTCACTAAAGGAAATACAAAAACATAATCTTTCGTGGTTTAAAGTCTAATTTAAATGTACAACATGCATTAATAGCCAAAAAGGAAAGAAAAGCAGCGCTATACGCACTACATAATATATTTTTAAATTAATTACGAAACAAAAATCTCTCGACTTAATGCCCACCTTGCACTTACATAGCTTATATAACTAGTATTAAACAAATGAAAATCATGCTTTTTGCATAAATTATTAAAATTAATACTAGACTGCCATATGAAAGTATTATTACTTCCATAATTAGTAGATGAAGCTGGTAAGTAGAGTAATGCATTCGTTCTAAGGTTCACTGTAGGCGTTCTCGGTGATGTTTGTGATAGCAAATCAGAGCAGTCAACACTGCCAGAACAGATTTTTTTAAAATACAATGTCAGTAATCTCACGACACTTTATCAGAGGTAACAGATGGCGCTGCTTGCATAAGTAGATTTCCGCAAAGTAACACCTGATTCTATTAATTATCGTAATCATATTCTTCCTACAACGGAAGAGTTTCATTTGAAACAGTGAACTTGTACGCGCTGATGAAAAATAAATTTTACCCGTATAAATATATTATCTTCGTGGAAATAGCAATCAATTACCAAGAAGAGCCCAAACGAATCAATTACAATGTTCAATATTCCACATTGTACACGAGAAATATTCAGATTCATACCGCAGGTTCACAGCCACGCTAATTTAATACATATGAAACATCTTTATGAGAGACATGTGATTTCAAGAAGATATTTCAAATGTGTTATTGTTTGTTTAAATTGTTAATTGAAATATTTCATATTATATAAAATATAGTGTTTATATTTTTAGGTAATATGATATTGTGTTTTGTTGTACTAAACAAATTATATTGTGAATATCAGCAACATACATTTCGATCATTAATAAAATTTATTAATAACGATTCCTAGCATTGCTTCGATAAAAGTATATTGTATAAATATAACTTAAATTAATCAAGTGGTTCAGAAGTTAGGCCTTAAGTGCCGTTGAAATGCCTAAATTCTTGGATATTTAAGTAAAAAAATCACAATAACCTTTCATTTAATCCGCAAAGAAAAAACACGGGGTGACAGAAGAGGATATAATTAATGTTTTAAATTGAACAAAATTGTTTTTTTTGTCAACCCCTTATTAGAAAAAAAAAATCCCCAAAGAGTACCTATCTTTGTCATATTTTGCATAATTTCTCTAAAACGGCACGAGCTCTTTAAATCGTTTTTACACTAAAAAAAAGGTCTTAAAAATATTAATATTTTTAGTTGAGAGTTTTATTTTTATTCCCCGTTTTACTCGAGAAAATATAATTTTTCCCCGAAATTGAATATGGTGATTACTGTAATCACCCGCGAGCTCAGTCGCCGTCCGTTTTTGGATATCGTCGAGGGTGGACCGCGCGTCGGTGTTGGAGCGACTTCGTTCAAATATATTTTAGTTTTTTAAGAGTTTATACTTAATTATAAATATTTTTATGAATAGAAATACTTAATTTAGTTAACACGTAGGACACTCAATAAGTTTTGAGATATACAAAAAGTATTCTAGATAGTATTAATATTTATTTTATATCTTTTCGAAATATTCTCCATCATGCCCTATACAAAGTTCCATTCGCCTAAACCAACTCTGAAAACACTTTTGCCAGTCTTGATCTGACAGGTCGGAAATCGCTTCTTCGTAGGCAGCCACGGCTTCTACGGCGCTTGAAAAAAACTTGCCTTTTATGTTTTCTTTGACTCTTGGGAACAAAAAGAAATCACAAGGAGCTAAGTCAGGGCTGTAGGGTAGGTGACTTAGAGTTTCAACACCGGATTCCTCAATAAATGCTTTTGTTCTAAGGGAGGTATGTGAAAAGGCGTTATCGTGATGCAGCATGATTCCCAAGCCCGGTCTTTGGTCTTCTCTCCCGCACAGCTTGAAAAGCTTTGGGTAATGCAAGTGTAGTATACCATTCAAAATTGACTGACCTACAATTTCCCAGCATTGACGTCGACAAATGTCGCTCCGCGAAAAAAACTATACCATTTTTTGCCGACGTTGCGAGGTCTTTGCGGTTTTGTCGGTAACTGTCCTTCTGAGTAGACCCATACCGATGATTGCCTTTTATTTTCCGGATCATATTGATAGATCCATGTCTCGTCACCATGGCACATTTCATGGCACCAATCCACACGTGTCTGTTTTCGCTTTCGGAGAGCAAACGAGGATCTATTGACAACAAAGCTTTCTTACTCCGAGATGTTGATGTAGGATGGTATGAATGCTCCCGAACTAATTAGCTACAATCTTTTCGATGTCCGTATATGTGATTCGTGGGTCTTTTCACCAACATTTCAGTAGTCCATACATTTTCTGCCGTTACTGCTGTTTGCGGGGCCCCGGTTCTTTGGTCATCTTTAAGATTAATTTTACCCGTTTTGAATTCAGCAAACCACCTAAAATTGTAGCGCGTGATGGAGCTGAGTCCCTAATGCTGATTATAATCGTTGTAAGCGTATTTGTTCGGTTAAACCAAATTTAAAATCATAATATATCATAGCGCGCAAATGTTCACGGTTAATATCCATCGTTTTAAATGAAATGCGCGGGAAGCGTTGCAGGAAAATTATTAGAACTTTGTTTTTAAATATTGAGCAATTGGCTTATGGAGTTCTATTTTAAATAAATTTGCTTTTTAGAAACATATAACACGTGTGCGTTCCATTTTTAAATTTCGAGCATCTCAAAACTTATTTAGTGACCTACGTATCTGTACATTGGTAACTGTAAATACTGTGTATAAGTGTCCCATGAATAAAATTTTGGCGGCGACGTTGATTAGTGAAATTGAAAAATTCATTTTTATATAATTTTGATGTGGAACGACCAACATGCTCTCGTTACTTAGATTTCGATAGTTTTTAATACCTATGTAATTTGATTGTTGCATATCTTTATTAAGTAGGTGATACTGAATTTTATAATTATGTATTACAATAAAACGCTGCTTTTATGAGTATTACTTTAATAGAACATTACTGGGGAGGGAAATCTAGATACCGATACTTATATTTAGGTACAATATTATAAAATTATATCAAACAATTTAAATAAAATTAAAGTGGTGCTTCCCTAAGTGCATAAAGAAAAATAAAGAAATTCTTGTGTTTATGTTTTCTTTAAATGTTAGACAAACCATCATCTGAAAAATATAAAACTTTTATATTGGAGAGAAGTTTATCTGCGTGATAAAGAGCCAAATGTACTTACTACGAATACTCAATCTTTATTCCTCTCCACGTATTCTCATACGCTTTTCTCACTCACACACACGCACACACACACACACAAATAGGTCGCAAATAATACTTACCTACTACTTTTAGGCAAGAGTGAATACGCTTTTTTTAAGTCAGTGCGCTTCACCATCTTAGGCTACATAACCACTTACCATCAGGTTTAATTGTAGTTAGCACTGGCTAAGAAGAAAAAAAAAGAAATTTACCCTGTGAAAATTTTCACGTAGATATTGCTTTTCTAACCAGCCATAAAAAACGTGTGATGGGAATATGTATATAAGAATAAAGGTTGTCTCACACGGGACAGTAATAATATAATATTATATTTTTCAGTATCTAAGCATAAAAACTTTTAAAATCTCTGAATCCCGAGATATGTCCATATTAAGAGGCTGAATAGAGCTAAATTGATCTGCATGGAGATCGTTTTGTGATTTCACATCGTTATCGAAAAAAATTGTACTTACAATTGAGCGTATCCCAGGTGACGGTTTTCAAAACACGATTCCACAAAATTCACTCAATAGAGTAATTGCAAAGTAGCTTCTGAAAATACTTAAATTTTCAACTTTCTCAGATTTCTATAAAATAATGTTGAGTATAATAAGTACAATTATGTGTCACATGTTAATAAAGCTATTGGGCTATTTTTATTTTTAATAAAGTGAGTTGACTTTAATTTAAATAATTTATTTTGCCCTTCTATATCAAGTAGCGTTTTTTCTGTCACTGCTATTGAATTTGACAGTGTTCGCTGAAATTTAGCGTCTCGGACAGCGAAACGGATCTGAATCGAGCTCTAACCGGGCTGTTAAGGTATTGCAAAAATAATCGAAAATATTTATTTTTACTTTCATGCCGAAGACTATCTTGTTCTACTTTATTACGGTTAAATGTTGTAAAGCAAGTATTTACAAAGGTTTTCATTATTTTGTTATTCAATTGTTTACAGTTATTATTACCCTCACGAATTGGATAAAAAAACATTATTTTAAATAAATAAAAAAACGTTTTGCTTATTGTATGATCTCAAATATACAAGCTACAAGCATAAGTATAAATTCGAAAAACCAAATAAATTACCTCTCTGACAGATATCGTTAAAATTATAATTTACTTGGGTGAAATATTTTCCTCAAGTCATAGCGTTTTGACACATTGCATTATTTATTCTAATAGAGGGTACAAACAATTTCCCTTAGGATTAAATGCCACCAAAATTTTGAGCAAGTTAACGTTTTGCGTACTCAGAATGTTAACCCTCGCAAAAAAGAGGGGAGTCGATATTTTAAGAACAAATCTCTAAGATACCAGGCTGACTGCATGTTTTATTTTATAAAACTAAAGTATCAAACGAATTTACAGCCCACCTGATGGTAAGTGGCTATCGCTGTTCATGGACACCTGTAAACAACTTCAAACAAAGAAGGCTACAGATGCGTTGCCACCTCTGAAGACTAAGATGGAATGCCTCAACTGTAATTATACTGGCTGTCTTTACTCTTTAGACTGAAAAAAGCAGTTTAAACACTGTTGTTTGGTGGCAGAAATAACTACGAAGGTGCTGTCAACCCAGACATACTCCCAGGCCGCAGACAAATCCTACCACAGAATTTTACATAGACAATATATCCTCCAGTTATCGTTACGATACGCGAGGGGGCTTGCTTACAAGTATTGCGATGCGATCAGTGATTGAAATTGTTGAAATCCAAGCAGCATTGTTAAATTTTTTTCAAAGTCATGCTGTTCTGTCTTTATCCTCGATCTAAATAAAATAAAATCCAACTTTACATCAATCGTAGTTTACTCGTGCGTCTGACTTCCACGAGTAATAAACTGAAAGATTGAACACGACTGGACTTATCTCGGATTATTAAAACTTGCCTTTATAATATCTATATCTAAAGAATATGAAACGTGCCATTGATTTCTCGCTACATATTTTGTATTATAAATGAAAGTGACAAACCAACTTCAATCCACTTGGTGGTAGCCCATGGACACCTATAGCCAAATTCAAACAAAGAAGACTACAGATATGTTGTCACCTCTGAGTACTAATATGGAATTTTGACGGCTCCGTGGCGCAGTCGCTTAGCAATGAGTTGTAGCGCTGGGGGCCGCGGGTTTGAATCCCGCACGGAACAAGTATTTGTATGGCCTACAAATAATTGTTCCGGGTATGGATGTTTGTCCTTATGTTTGTAAACTGCCTCCACGATACAGGAGAAAATCCTAGTGTGGGGTGTACGTCCTAGGTGGCGCTGTTGTCGAGGTTCAGAAATCACCCGTGTGGAGCCTGGGTGGATCGCTAGTTTATCTTATAAAATTAAATAGACAAAATAAAACGATGTTGTGCTAGTTGGCATCTTGGTTACAACAATAGTGGTGCCGTGAGGTGGTGGCATCCATCCATCATCCCATTTTATTTCGTGGGTGTCGTAAGAGGCGACTATGGGAAATCCCAGAAAGATCTTATGTCTTCCTATAGATGGTTGTATTATCATCGGTCAGCAGCATCAAAGGTGCAAGACCAGACCAAATAACAAAGATATAAGAAGAACGCCTGCTAAGAGTGGCGATTAAGGCGAATTCTCCCTACAACGGAAGAGGCAGAAGTCGAGCAGTGGACTTTTGGGGAAGAAGGTGACAAACGAGCCCACAGCTCTCCTCATGAATGATGAATGTAGTGGCCGATAGACAC
The DNA here is from genome assembly GCA_029286625.1 of Parnassius orleans. Lineage (NCBI taxonomy): Eukaryota > Metazoa > Arthropoda > Insecta > Lepidoptera > Papilionidae > Parnassius > Parnassius orleans. Next base: position 43,034 of record JAGSMP010001596.1, read on the forward strand.
CTATATCAATCGTCGATTAAGAGTCAAAATGCAGTGCCTTGTCACCCCTGAGGACTAAAATAGAATTGAATATTTTTAAAGTTGGTAAAAATTACCTTGCGTACATTTATCGATTCTCGATTTATCGAGCGGATGTACGCAAGGTAATTTTTACCAACTTTAATATAATGGATTTCCGCAAAGTAACGCCTGATTCTATTAATTAGAATATTTTTTTTATTCAATATAGATTATATGTACTTCCTAATGAAAGCAATTTTTTATTTTACTACTGGTTCGCAAAAACCATCTGTTCTGGGGAGAACCAGCAAGAAACCCAGCGGGTCTTTTTACAAAGTAATTTATACAATAAGAAAAGTTGTACAACCTATTTAGAAAATTAATTTTAGAAACAGTTTGAAAGCGACTGCCTCATTTCCAGAGGTTATTATCAACCACGTATTCATTTATATTATAATAAGCCTCTTTAAACAGTTTTTGTTTAATAAAATATTTAAACTTGGTAACAAAGAGGCCTTGTATATTTTCTGGGACTTTGTTGTGATAGTGTATTAAACATTGGCCCAAGAATGAATTACTGACTCTGTGGAGTCGAGAAACTGGTAGGCTAGGAACAAACACAAGCTAGTGTTGTGTTCGTTCCTAGTGTTTGCAGAGTGTATATCACTTTTTTACTTAAAACACTTTTGTTTTTATGAACATTTATTAAATTTTCGTAAAACTGAGAGGCCAAAGTTAATACAGTAATTTCTTTAAATTTTTCTCTGACTGACTAAGATAGAATAAATACCGCGTAACAACCATACGAAACACAGCTGCTCTAAGCTACTATTTTACGCTGGTATTTTGTGCGAGCAAGGCAATCCACTCATGCTGCAGCCATGATACATCACTACTATTACTCTTTCATGTATATGGATGCAAAGAAGTCAATTAATCAGTCCATAATAAAAAGACAAGCAAATAGAAAATAATTGTTATAACTTAAATTTAAAATTAAGAAAAAACCCGAAACAAAAAAAGCTGATGATCTTCAAACTTCAAACAAAAACAATAAAATCTAAATTGGCTCACCCGTTCAGGAGCTATGATGCCATAGACTGACACACAGATACACAGAAACACAGATACAAACCAAAAACTTATAACACCCCTCTGTTTTCGTCGGAGGTTAAAAACTGATATCTGGGAAAATCTTTCGTGTACGCCGTCAGATTACGAGAAACGATATGTCAAAACTCTGAGAGAAATGAACTTGTGCGTCACTTGGCTCGGTATGTGATATGTCCTGCGTCGTTTGATATTTTTGAGTTGACAAGTTAGAGTAACAAACGAGCACACAGTCCACCTGATGTTAAGTGGATGCTGTGACCGATAGACACGTACATTTATCCTCGAATAAGAATTAAAATTTTGATGCGTTGAGCGCTGAGGATTTAAATATAATATCTCGTTACCTGTAGAAAGAGTATCTGTGGAATAATAACAAGATATTAGTGTGATATTATACGATACTCAGCCCGGAGACACAATGTTCAGAATGCTTTTATAAGGGCCAATATTCATGCGTTTTTTTAAACGTTACCTCCATACAAGGATTTTCTCCTGTATCGTGGAGGCAGTTTAAAAATATAAATTGCACAAGGACAAACATCCAGACCCGGAACAATTATTTGTAGGCCATAAAATACCGCGCATATTCAATCCCGCGACCCTCCGCGAACCATGTCTCAATTCTAAGCCACTGCACCGTAGAGCCGTCTATTTCATGTCATTTATGCTAAATGAAATTTCCTTAACACCGTAGTTTTGCATCGTTAATAATTAAAACGCATTAAAATTGGCCGAGTAGTGTAAGATAATCCACTACTCCAAGTCATCCGTGGGTGTCGTAAGAGGCGACAGTGGGAAATTGAAACAGATAACTGATAACAACTTAATTATAACAAAAAAACTGCGGATGCCGTCCCGGCATAAAGTACAATGCAGCACTTAGCACGGGTAAACAGAACTTCCCCCTGTGGACACAGTTATTGAAGCAGGTGCGATATTTTTTTTCACCGTCTATTTAAAAAAAATAACAGGGTATAATTTTTTGTAGTTCCTTTTTTAATTACAAATTATTTTAATGAAGTTTGAAAATTACTTTTACTGAATTCTATAAATTAAGCGCTATTTACTTTGAAATGAAATTCAGACCTTTCGATAGTTGGACTCTCTTCTTTAAAGATGTTTTACTAACTAGACGTACTAATTATAAGAATTTTGATGTAGTTAGACGTTTTGTAACTTAAACTTTCTAACCGAGAAGGATCCCGATGAGGCAATCTATGGGGAGGCTTATGTTCAAGAGCGGACCTTTGATAGGTGTTCGCGACGTCTTGTTAAGAACATAGGAAGACCTCGCACCGTGCCGATACGGTATTAACATCAATGGCAAGTACATCACTCACCTTCAACTTGCCGACGATATAGTCCTTATGTCAGAATTGCTGTAGGACCTAAGCACTATGCTCAATGACCTCAGTAGTGCCTCCCAACGGTTAGGTATTAAGATGAATATGGATAAAACAAAGATCATGTATAACGTCCATATCACACCTATGCCGGTAGTTGTTGGGAGCACTAAGCTCGAAGTTGTTGACGAGTATGTTTACCTGGGACAAATAGTCCGACTAGGTAAGTCCAACTTCGACCGAGAGGTCAATCGACGGATTCAACTCGGCTGGGCAGCGTTCGGGAAATTACGGCACATCTTCTCGTCAGGTATACCTCAAAACTTGAAAACGAGGCTGCACAACCAGTGCGTGTTGCCAGTGATGACCTATGGAACTGAGACGTGGTCCTTCACTACTGGCCGGATGAGGAAGCTCAAGGTCGCTCCGCGAGCTATGGAGAGGGCTATGCTCGGGGTTTCTCCGCGTGATAAACTTAGAAATGAGGATATCCGCGGTAGAACCGGAGCGACCGACATAGCCCAACGGATTAGTAAGCTGAAGTGGCAATGGGCCGGCCATATAGCTCGAAGAACCGACAACGGATGGGGAAAAAAGGTTCTCGAGTGGCGGCCTCGTACCGGCAGACGAAGTGTAGGACGTCCCCCCACTAGATGGAGTGACGACCTGGTAAGACATGCAGGAAGTCGATGGATGCAGGTGGCTTAGGACCGTGCTTTGTGGTATTCCTTGGGGGAAGCCTATGTTCAGCAGTGGACTTGTGAAGGGCTGTAATGATGATGATGATGATGATGGTGTTGTGTTCAAAACATCATTTAACTAAACTTATTTTCGAAGCTAAACACAAAAAATTATTTCATTCTGGCCCTCAATTAATCTTATCTAACGTTAGACAAAATGTTTGGCCTCTAGGTGGAAGAAATTTATCAAAATCAATAGTTCGTGCTTGTATTCGTTGTAAAAGATTTAATGCTAAATCAGTACAACCCATCATGGGTAACTCATGTGTCGACTTTTGTGGACCTATCCTGATAGCTGACCGCAAGGGATGCGGTTGTCGATTGCAAAAGTCCTATAATTGCGTTTTTATCTGTTTTGCAGTCAAGGCCGTGCACCTGGAGCTTATTACGGACCTTAACAAGGAGGCGTTTTTAGCGGCACTCAACCGTTTTATATCGCGGACAGGAAGCCTCAAAACATGTATTCCGACAATGGCACAACCTTCGTAGGAGCCAGCAACGAACTTACTCGATTCCAAAAGGCGAATAATATCTACATACAGGCCAATTTAGCAGAACTTAATATTAACTTTAACTTCATACTACTTACCACCATACTATTCTCCCCATTTCGGCGGCATTTGGGAGGCGGCCGTCAAATCGGTAAAAACTCTTTTACGTCGCGTTTTCAACTTAACACATCTAGTTTATGAAGAACTTTCCACCTGTTTGTTTCAGATAGAGGCAATTCTGAATTCTAGACCTCTCACACCTTTACCCACAGATCCTTCCGACCTTACCTTTTTGTCGCCAGCCCATTTCCTCATTGGACGGCCACTCATTATTCATATTCATATTTTATACGTGGTAGAGCCATGCTGCAGCAATATTAGTAGTATAGTAGCACGAATGGGTCGGCTCGACCAGGGAAGGACCACGCTCTCACAGAATACCAGCGTAAAATAGCAGCTTAAAGATGCTGTGTTTCGTATGGTGAGTGTAGAGAACCGGAGACCCTTTTTACTGGAAAGGAAGCATTCCATCTTAGTCCTCACGGGTGACAACGCATTTGCATTTTGAATCGTAATCGAGGATAGATGTAGATGTCTATGGGCCACATCAACCATTTGCCATCAGGTGGACTGTGTGCTCGTTTGCCACCCTTATCCTATAAAAAAAAACTCATGTCAGTACCATATCCTTCACTTGAAGATGCTAATATTAATCGAATGCAACGCTTTCAGAGAATTGAAAAGCTTAGACAGCATTTTTGGAGGCGATATTCACATGAATACGTATTTCAACTACAGCAGAAGACTAAATGGCATGCTTCATCTGGCGAACTGAAGATAGGTGACCTGGTTTTGGTCAGGGACCAAAATGCACCGCCTCTGTTATGGCTCTTGGGACAGATCGCTAAACTATCAAAGGGCAGTGACGAAGTATCCAGAGTTGCTTAAATACGAACAAAGAAGGGACTTATTGTTCGAAGTTTTAACAACTTCTGTCCCCTTCCACTCAATCATTCTTGAAGACTACGCTTCAACGCCGAGGAGTATGTTCGCGACGTCTTGTTAAGAACATAGGAAGACCTCGCACCGTGCCGGCGCCCGCACTTTTGTGACGTCCTATGCCTTGAACGTCCTTTTGACCGCTGGCGAGATCCGCGTGAGCTCCGGGGGCGACCACTCAATATCGAACACTGGCGTAAACGAACGCTTCCCGTACCTTCTATTATCTTTTTGCATCAACATCTTAATTTCTACATATTATGTTAATTGGAATCGAATAAACCAATAAGTACTACAGTCTACTCGTGTATCAATCAACAACAATAGGTTTTAATGAAGAAATAAATTTAAATCTCCTCGCACCCACATACATTCAATACTTAATCAATTCTCATTTACTGAACGGTATCAAATTAAACAGATTTCCTCGCATTTAATTTAGTTATTTTTTTACTATATTTCCAACGTTTTACAGCGGCTCACGAGATCACGAGGTGTTTGATTGTGTTTGTGAAATTAAACGCGATGGAAAATTGGTTTCATTTTATTTGTGGAGTTCGCGCAATCATGAGAGATCATAGTTATCCATTAATTTGAAACATTTTGTATATTTTACTGCTGAACATAGACCTCCCCCATAGATTGCCTTATAGGTGAGATATTTTCATTGACGTTAGCAGGCAGTTTGGCAACCGCAGTTTTTTTGTTATTATTGAGTTATTATCAGGAAGATGCTGCTGCCTATCTCCTTCTCAGTCCCCGTTGTCACTTCTTACGAGACCCACTGGATGATTTGCGATTGGATGAATAGAATACACTACCCTATGTAGTAAGTTCTCTTACGCCGTTCACTACACGAGGCATTCCATTTTAGTCCTCAGGAGAGACAACGAATATGCATTTTGATTTTCAATCGAAGACACATGTAGACGTCATTGGCCCACAGCATCTACCTACCATCAGGTGGACTTTGTGCTCATTTCTTATACCTATACTATTAAAAAACACGAATTGTTTCGTACTAATTTATTTAATTTGAAGTCCACAAATTGAATAAAGTTGAATACGAACCCTTCCATAGTCTATGCATCACAGTCGATATAAGTCCACCGCTGAACCTAGGCCAAAATATATGATAATATATTACATAATGAGATAAATGGAATTACTAATCATTGCCCTTTTAGAGTAATAACCAGAATAAAACTGATATCATTATATCAATAACAAACTTAAGCAAAACCTCTTATCTATTTTTTCGCTTTTAAGTTTAATAGGATATTGTTTTACCTCCAGTATCTGAAATAACAAAGCTACAAATTAATAGAATCAGGCGTTACTTTGCGGAAATCCATTATATTAAAGTTGTAAATATTTACTTTGCAAATATCCGCTTAATAAAATAAAATGATGTGTCTTACCTAGTTTGAAGAGCACTTCCCGCCCTCCCTCAATTGCGTGCACTATCCCCGTCACCACTAATCCCAGCACCACTACTCCCACCACCAGTACACTAGGAAAGACACACCACCGATGACAATACAAGTATTGTAGGAAAGACACACCACCGATGACAATACAAGTATTGTCGTCGGTGAAACAATGTCTTTCTAGTCACATATTTTATTTTATTAAGCGGATATTTGCAAAGTAAATATTTATAACTTTAAAGCTACAAAAATCAAAGCTAAAGTTATAGGAAACATCTCTAGGTTTCTCTTTCAAGTTATTTTTATTTTCAGTTGTTACTATCGATGTCACCCTATTGAAAGTAACAATGTGTTGAGTTCTTTTAAATAACTTAATAGATTTATTGTGTAGAACTTAAATAACATAATATAGCTTTATAATCCCTGTTATTAGTTCTTATCCTCCGATATAATTTTTACCTTAAAATTTCTTCCACCTGCTTTATGCTGCATATATTGCAGTCTTTCATATCACAAACATAAGCATCGTAATGTACAGATATAAATACAAACAAGTGTAGGTTAAATGAAACTAATTTTTACGGATTATATCGCGTTTAATTTTAACTTTTTAATTCCCGACGTTTCGGGTGCTTTACAGCACCCATGGTCACGCGGGGGACTGAGGTGTTTGACGTCCCGATGTCGTAATTAGCCAGGCTACCTTCAGTTTTTTAATATTATTATTAATATTATTATAATAATATTAAAAAACTGAAGTCCAAACCCGTGACCATAGGTGCTGTAAAGCACCCGAAACGTCGGGCATTAAAAAGTTAAAATTAAACGCGATATAATCCGTAAAAATGAGTTTAATTTAATGTGTAGTTTTCGCGTAAATATAAGAAAACATCAAGTGTAGGTTACCGTGTAATGGCGGTGTAAGAATATCCCCTACCCCATATTGCCCCGTGTGTATTGTAGGAGGCAACAGAGGTAAACAAACCAGGAGATGGGGAGCAGAATCTTCCTGATAACAAAGCATAACTATAAAAAAACTGCGGGTGCCAGTCCGCTTAAGGGGACTACAGGAGCTAAACGCAAGTTTTATATTGCCTTAAAGTATATGATGATCCAATGCAGTAAACTAAATCAGAAAAATATATGATATTTTTAGTATATATGCTAGTTAGATAGTGTGATGAAAACATGATACTACTAATTTGATATGATAGAAAAAAATCATAAAAATACCTCTAAAAATTTTTTTTAACGAGTAAAAACCATACTAATATACATGCAATCATTATGATTTTTTGTCAGATTATTCTACAAGCAAGATGTTAATGTAATAGTGTTTTATTGTGTAAATGTGTGCGTGCATCATTCGAGGTCACTTGGCTCTTGTAGTCCTCTTAAGCGTGGCAACTATGGCAAAATCCCCCTATGAGGAAATCTATGGGGGAGGCCTATGTTCAGCAGTGGACTTTTATTTGCTATAATGGATGTTAGTAGTTCATGGGCAAAGCTTTCACAGTAAATTTTACACGTTAATTGGCGGGGACGATGATCCGTAAAAATATACACCGTACAATATTATATACACATGGTAGAATTGTAGCATGAATAGGTCGGCTCAACCGTGGAAGGACCACACTCTCACAGAACACCAGCGTAAGATAGCAGCTTAGTGCTGCTGTGTTTCGTATGGTGAGTGTAATGAACCGGAGCGTTTAGTAGAAACGAGGTATTCTATCTTAGTCGTCAGGGGTGACGCATCTGCATTTTGTTTATTAACCGAGGATATTTATTTATTTTTATTTAATCTTGATTATTTACACCTTAATAACTAGGGTAACACAGGGCGGACTTAATGCCTAACGGCATTCTCTGACAGTCAACCCGTGGAGTGATGAGATTTTGTGGCAGGTGCAAATACATATATATATATACATATACATGCATACATACAAACATACATACGTACTAAGATATGCATATAATATACAAAAACTTTACATATAGTGTACGTACATATACAAACAAAATATGTATCATACATAGATATATTTTTTTATAGGAGAGGGGGCAAACGAGCATGTGGCTCACCTGATGGCAAGTGACTACCGCCGCCCATGAACAACAACAGAGGAATTACAAATGCGTTGCCGGTCGTTTTAAAAGGAGAAGGCTCTTTTCTTGAAGGTCCCTAAGTCATATCGGTCCAGAAAAATCGCTGGTGGTAATCGATTCCACAAGGAAGTTGTGCGAGGAAGAAAACTTCTTCTAAATCGCACAGTGGTGGACCGCCAATCATCCAGATGGTATGGATGGTATCGCGAGTTTTGTCGCAATGTGCGATGGTGAAATTGAGCGACTGAAATTAGTCCGAACAATTCCTCAGAGCACTACCCGTGATAGATGCGATAGAATACGCAAAGAGATACAACATCTCTAAGCAGTGCCAGTGAGTCCAGGCGATAGGAAAGAACTCGGTCGTCGACGATTTGAGCCGCTCTGCGCTGGATGCGGTCAAGTGGAAGGAGCTGGCACTGGGGAGAACCCGCCCAGAGATGGGAACAGTATTCCATGTGGGGCCGAACCTGCGCCTTGTAAAGTTGCAAGCGGTGTGCCGGCATGAAATACTGTCCCGCTCTGCTGAGCACCCCAAATTTTTAGAAGCCAATTTGGCCTTCTCTTCCAAGTGACCACGAAACTGCACATCAATCGATATGTCGACACCGAGGATTCCGATACTGGCTGAGGCAACAAGGGGAGTACCTTGAAACTGAGGAGATACGACAAAGGGGTTCTTTTTAGCGGTAAATGCGCAAATTTGTGTCTTCTGGGGATTGAACTGGACTAGATTTAGTCACATCCAGTCTGAGACTTTGTTCAACAAGTTTGTTCCGGTACTCAGCGACGTTTTCCCGAGAAATATTGGCACGGCCGGTGTATAAAGCATCACCAGTGCTGTCGTCTGCACAGCAATGAATGTTACCGGTTTGCAACATATCATTGATGTGCAGAAGAAACAGCGTTGGTGATAGCACGCAGCCTTGTGGAACACCAGCGTTAATGGGCTTGTAATCGGAGCATGCACTGTCTACTACGACCTTGATGCTCCGATCTGCAAGAAAGCTGGTGATCCAATTGCACAATTCCTCGGGAAGCCCATAGGAAGGGAGCTTCAAAAGAAGCGCTTTGTGCCAAACCCGATCGAAGGCCTTCGCTACGTCCAAACTAACGGCCAACGCCTCCCACTTGGACTCTGCTGCCTCCGCCCATCTATGAGTTACGTAACCTAGAAGATCACCAGCTGAGCGACCTCGACGGAAACCGTACTGGCGGTCACAAATCAGCTGGTGATCCTCAAGGTACTGCATGAGCTGGCAGTTAATAATAGTTTCCATTAATTTGGAGAACAAGGAGGTGATAGCGATAGGCCTGTAGTTGGACGGATCTGAACGGTCGCCATTTTTAGGGATCGGGTGCACCAAAGCTGTCTTCCATGAGTTCGGGACTACGCCTAGGGGTTAGAATAGAATAGAATAATTTTTATTCAATATAGATTACATGTATAATTCTTATTGAAAGTCATTTTTTACTTTACCACTGGTTCGAAAAAAAACCTCTGTCCTTGGAAGAACCAGCAAGAAACCCAGCGGGACTTTTTTTTAAAGTAAATTTTACATTAATGGTTGTACAAACTATTTAAGTACAAAATTTATTTTAGAAACTGCTTGGTAGCGACCACCTCATTCCCAGGGGTTATTATCAATCATGTATTCATTTATACTATAATAACCCTTTTTATACAGTTTAGTTAGTTAGAGTACCGGAAAAGACGCGTTAGAACCGGTGCCAACTCCGGAGCACACGTCTTCAGCACAATTGGAGGGACTCCATCAGGCACACTCGACTTGACGACGTACATGGAGAAGAGTGCTTTTAAACAGCACTTCCTGCATGGAGCACTCACACCGCGGGATGGTCGGCGGTGTGTTACCCCGTCATCAAGAGTCGACTTGGAAGCAAAAAGAGAGCCTAGCAGATCGGCTTTCTCCTTTGTGTCATGGGCCAGTGAATCGTCCTCCCTGTGCAGAGATGGCAGAGATGGCTGACAGAAGTTCCCTTGGACAGCCTTGGCGAGAAACCAGAATGCACGTGTTCCCGAAGGGAGGCGAACTAGTTTCTCGCCAATTCTGCCGATGTGCTCTGACTTTGCCTTGGCAATGACGCTTTTGAAGGACCTGAAGGCGGAATTATATTTCTTTTTAAGAGCGCTGGTGCTTACATCCCGGGACGTTGATGCGTCATCCCAGGCCCGGTAGCACTCCTGCTTATAGCGTGATGCAATTTTACAGGAGTAACCAAACCATGGCAGAGTTCTACCTCCGATGGGCACCACAGATGATGGAATAAATAATTCCATTCCCTGAAGCACCACATCAGCGACAGAATCAGCAACAACGGTGGGATCATCCGACGAGAAGCAAACCCGCCCCCAAGGGTAGGATGCAAAAAAAAGACCGCATCCCGTCCCAATCGGCCGACCTATAGTGCCAAACACGGCGGCGAGCTGCAGATCGCAACTGCGATAGGAGCGTCAGTGGCACCGTACTCCTGATCAGACAATGGTCCGAAGAGCCAAGAGGGGCATCGACGGAGACCTGATATCCGTCCGGATGAGTGGTCAGCAGAAGGTCCAACAGGGAAGGTACATGATCCTCCACATCTGGGATCCACGTAGGCGAAGTAACCAGCTAAGCTAAGCAAAGTCATAAACAGACCTACCCGCATGATCGGTTAAACGGGAACCAAGCCATTCAGCGTGGTGGGCGTTAAAATCACCGAGTATCACGATCTCTGCGGATGCGACCTGTTGTAGCACGGAGTCTGCAGCCATTTGGACGTGGTCGATGAGTCGGTCTGTGTCGGCATTACCGCTATGGAACCTATAGAGGTACCCGTAGATGCGGGGATGGTCGTCGCTGTCTACGCGCAGTCATAAGATGGACAGATCCGTACCTTCAAGACTGCCGAGGCATCGAAAACAGATGTCCTCTCTGACGTACACGCAAACTCCAGCCCGAGGCACAAAGGAGTGTTCTAATTTGTACCCCGGGTAGGAGAGATACGAAGTATCAGCCGGAGAGGACACCTGCGTCTCGGCTAGAAAGAGCAAGGCCGGCTTTGCCGTCTCCAGATGGTAGTGGAAGGCGTTAAGGTTTGAATGAAGTCCCCTGATATTGCAGTAATTCACGGAAAGCGTGGCAGGGGTCGCCTTTGTCTTTTTGCTCCGCTTGCCCCGAGCAGGTTTCGTCTTCAGCGGAATTTAGCCCCCCCGCAGAATACGCAGGGCAGCCTGAGCACCCACCCTCAGAAGAAGTAGGGTAGCTTGGGCGTGGATGCTCAGCGAGGGATTCTCCATGGATGCTGGTACCCTCCTGGGGTAGTCTTCCGTTTAATTCCGCTACCAAGTTGATGGGGGGATTGGGCCTCCGGCCACCTGCACTCACCAGGCGAAATGCAGAAGTAAACTTCTACTTCACGCTGGTATTCTGTGAGGTCGTGGTATCACCCCGGTTCGAGCCGGCCCATCCGTGCGACAGCAAAAGCTGCCGCGTGGCTCTACCACTGTTGAGATTTAATATATACTTTTAAGGACACGTGAAGTCCGCACTGTAGCAGCGCGGCGAACTAATTGTTTCTTAATACTCTCACAAATGATTGAAGATCTGCAACCAACTGTGGGACGTATAAAAGCTGTTTCAAAATTCTGTCTTAACCCTGAAACCCCACTGTGACTGCGCTTATTAATATTATGTGACGATACTTCGGCGCAAAGAGCTAAATGAAGTAAAAATCGATCGATACAAAAGAGTGTTAGTGGTGATCAACACCTAGCATTGGGACATGTGTAGGTACTTAAAATAATTCTGCCCTAAACCTGAAACCCCAGTGTGACTGTCAACATGATACTTCAGGGCAAAGTATTAATTAAGTGAAAAGCGATCGATACAAAATAGTGAGGTGGCGAGCAGGCGCTGTTGCGAACCAGTGGCTAATTATTTACCAATTAACGTCATTAGTTACCGCCGGAAGCTAATTTCTCTTCTTTATAATTTTATTATCTTTTTAATTTGAAATTATTAATAAAGGTCTCTTTTAAATAATAATTATAGCTTTTTACAAATAGTAAATGTCGACTTTTCAGAACTAAAAAGAACTTTTTTTTTTGCCACCCTTAGGGGCAGATTTTTTAAGTTTTATATGGGACCACCCCTGAAGTATAACCTATTTAATTAAAAAAAAACATCTTAATAATCGGGTTTCAAATGGCGAAGATATCGCGTAACATACATATAAAAACATACATTCGCATTGTAAACCTCCTCCTTTTTTAAGTCGGCTAAAATAATATTACAATATACAATTAAAATTTGGTAATTAACTGTTTCTATAATCAACGCGGCTCTACATTATATTTTATAATATCATAACTTCTAAATACTTTCTCATTATCTCTTCATTTTTAGAGTGATTTATAAACTCATCAGCTCCGTATTGTCGGTTGGCGGGCTGCAGTGTATTTAACCATCCATTAGCTGCGGTGCGGTGTGGTTGAATTTGAATATAAAATATGTTGCGAAGCACTTATACAGCGTTGAAAATACGAACGGGATCTTCTTAAATTATATAAAATATTGAAGATATCAAATTTCACTTAAAGGAAACATTCCTTTGCTTTTCAAAATCAAAAAGCTTACCTGAGCCGGGAATCGAACAAACTAAAAATGCAAAAAAAATATAGGAAATCACTATTATATTAAACTAATCGATAGGGTCTATGATAAGCATAAAATCTCTCGAATAAACATAGTATCTTAAAATTAAAGAAAACCATGAAATCTAACAATTCTTACATGCCCACTCGAATTATCATTCTAACCAAGACTATTTATTTTTTAAAGTCAAAACACCTTTTATCATTTTCTTAAAACCACATTAAAAGTACCTAAATAAAAGAAATAATTTAGGAAGTTTAATAATCAGCTAAAAATCCTTTATAAAATACAGACAATTACAAATAAGACCTTTTATAATTTTCTCTATTTGGATTTGCAGATTTTGCTGACCATTTAATTGTTGAAATGGTTACTGAGATAGTCAATGCATATTCTAGTATTATGGGCAGGAGCACCGTCTTGTTGAAATATGTTATTGATTCGCTCCTCCTCTGGCAGATAATTACATGTATTTCATAAAAAAGCAGAATAAAAAGAAATCAGCGTCAAAAATATATAGGGTGGGCCATCTGTTAGTCCTTTTTTCATATGTAAATAAAACACACATTTTGAGGTGAACAGTCAATTTTTTTATTGACAATGAAAGGTGGTTCTATGCCATTTATGCATGAAAAACAATATCTTTCATACGCCCACCACGGCTTCGTCTACAGGCCTGCATCCAAACATCAAAATTTTCGATGGCTTTTTCCAATAAAATCGCATCAATGACCTCAATTTCAGCTCAAATGTTGTTTTAAGTTGTTGAATTGTTTGTGGATGATTAGCATACACCATACCTTTCAAATAACCCCACAAAATAATCAAGTGATGTTAAATTCAGGCTTCTAGGTGGCCAAGGAACTTCAGAATTTCTTGAAATTATGCGATCAGTAAATTTTCTTGACATTAAATGGAGTGTTGGATGACTTGTGTGGCATGTCGCTCCATCTTCTTGAAACCAAAGGTCGTTGACACCTAATTCATTCAATTTGGGCCACAAAAAACCTGTTAACATGTTGCGATAACGTTCCCCATTCAATGTAAGGGCATTTTCTTATGATCCACACCAAACAGTGACTTTTGGAGGATGATGTTCTGCTTCGTGAATAGCGTGAGGATTCTCCGCTCCCCAAATTCGACAATTTTGTTTATTTACGTACCCATTAAGATGAAAATGGGCTTCATCCACTAACAGATGTGACTGCATCAGGAGTACGAACTGAATGAACATGTTGATATGGTCTACAACCTTCCACTGAACCAGTTTCTTCAAAAGGATCAATAATTTTGCCAATTGCACGCTCAGTAGGACATCCATGTCGACCAAAACTCACCTAATTTATGAAATGTTGTTCTCTTTTGAACGACCAGTTTCTTAACAAATTAGGACAATCAAAATGCGCTGTTGTGATGTTAGTGACTCCATGATTATAAATGGCATATTTTTACTTTTATATGTCAAATAATTTTTAGAACAGATAACGTGAAGTGCTAAAAATCATCGATTGAAAAAGGACCAATAGATGGCCCACCCTGTATTATGTAACTAGTTGTGCTTGCTAACTTTTTCGCATTTTCCTTCGGCTTCCGAACCGAGTAAATTGATAATTTTCTCGGCTTATAGCTTTATTACTATGTGCCTTATTTAAGTTTTATTAAGTACACTACTGTTCCGACTCCAGTAATATATTCTGTTCCTTTTTATTTTTGCTTATTCTTAAATTAGTATGTGTACGTCTGTTTCTGAAAAATAAATGCATTTTCTTAATTTATGCTACCAAAGTGTAATTTTATCGTAAAAACTATCAGGATAATGTAATATTTAACAAAAGCATAACGTAATTAGAACGTTAGTTAGATATGCAATAAGAAAATACAAAATGGAGTTTAGTGAGGAGAAAAAATTACCGTAATTTAAAAATTAGAGCTTCTAGGATTACAAGCTTTATGAGAGGGAAGGAATGATATTAGTTATTAGATATTTGAATCAAAATGTATTTTAACCAAAACATATAGAAGTAAAATGTATCTTCAATCGTTAAAATAACTAATAAAATCAGACGTTTCTTTGCGCGATTTCAATATACTGAAAAAATCAATTAATTAGCCAAGTTCAGCGTGAAAAAAAAAATGATGTGCCTTACTTAGTTCGAAGAGCATCTTCCTCCCTTCCTCAATTTCCTACAGTACTTCACCGCCACCACTAATCTCAACACTACAAAAGGAAAGAACGTACATATGGGCGCAAATCGCAATCTATCGGCAATAATTGGCAAATATTGATGTTTGTGTTTTAGTTTATCGTTTAAGTGAATATATTAGTATATAAATATCTGAAATATATAACATTTAAATTTAAATAGTTATTTGTAAACATAAAACCGTTATTTATTAAGGTCTGATATTTAGTAGACACTGTTTTGACTGATTGAAAATTTTGAAGACGTTTGATGTTTCATTTATTGTTAAAATACTCATTTTACTGTGTAAGTGTTCAAATTAATATCTAATAGAATTAATAGCATTATTTTGTATCAAATTTTATTATTTTATGCAATAAGTCTTGTTTAATTTCATTCGAATCTTGCTTGCAGCGTCACCTTTTGACGGACTATTAGAGCCCGGATTTTGACTGACTATGAAAAACTAATGTTTGTTCAAATTAAATGAACAAACATATAATATAAATAATTTGTAGTTATTTAAATTCATTAAAATATTTATTATGAATATTGAGCTCTATTTTAAGAATTATTTTGTAGTACTTAATTTTATTTGTTTGATTTAAAAGAAGTTGTATTTGCTATATCCATTTTTGTAAGGAAACTATAAAAGCGGTTGATTTATGGAAAGACTGTTCTGTTCTATACTAGCAATTATGCGAAAATAAACTACGTAATATTTGGTGTGCTATTTCATTGTGATGGACTCCGAGCGTGAAAACCCTGACGGATCGCCGACAGCAGCGGTGGGATCACAGCCCCAAGACTCTTCAGGGCCTCCAGATGGGACTTCCGGTTCAACTACGGTTGTTCTATATCGGTTGGTGACTATCGGTTGGTCACTATATTTTTCAGATGTTTTTTCAGTTGACTATTTCTTTAAATTGTTCGGTAGTAAGTTACTACTACTAGTGCTATCTGCTTTTATTATCACTGTTTACTAGCTGCTATTATCAGCTACTATGTTGTACAATTGGCTATTACTATCACTTGTGTAGCTGCTATTATCAGCTACTATGTTGCTAGCTACTATTCACTATCTTCTATATTCAGCTACTTCTTGGTTCTGCTACTATTCACTTCAGCTACTACAATGTTACTGGGCCCCGAAGCCATAAGGTAGACTCGAGCGTTACTTTAAAGTGAGCCGCTTGCCATTGTTCGTTTTGCCTCTTTATTGCATAACATTTTCTCTATACAATTGCCTTAAATTACAATTTTTTCTATACACAATTACTTCATACGCTAAAGTTCTATACATTGTTAAATCGGTAATTTAGTTCTCTATTAGCATATATATCATAAAGGTTTCTTAATATATTAACCCTTAACCGGAATCGTGGGTCCATTTGAACCCAAAGGCGTCAAAAAATCGATTTTACTTTTAAACGCATGAAGCTAGACGCTTGCGCTTCCATGTAATCTCATTACGTCGCGAGGTGCGGCGGGGGCCGGACGTTCGGCTCTTAAAGTTTACTGGAAGTGGTGGTAAGTGTTTTCGCTGGGTCCAATTGGACCCACGATTCCAGTTACGTAACTATTTCTCTGATTGTATACTTTCAAATTTTGCATTGTTTCAGGCATTGTGTTTGAATAATGGCGCCTAATTTAAATTATTATGATATAAGCAAATTATTATTACACGAAATTAATTCGAAACCAGAATGTTTGAGCGATTTTCAACCATGTGATGATGAAAACATAAGCGACAACGAAGTTCCACAACCTGAAATTTCATCTAACTCAAGTGATTCATTATCTGACAGCGATATATTAGGCGAAGAGGAACATGAAGATGCTCAACCATCAAGTGGTACATATTACCGAGGTAAAAATAGATTCAAGTGGTCCGAAAATCCTCCAAGTAGCTCCAGAGTCAAAAGTCACAACAACATATCACACCTGCCTGGTATTGTGGGTCCTGCCCGTGAAAAACAGAATATGTCACCAATTGAATCATGGCAGCTACTGATATCAAATGAGATGATCGACACCATATGCACACATACGAACCAAAAAATTACAGAATATTCTGAAAAGTATCGGACTGACGCAACTTACACTAATCACGTGAGCATTGTGGAAATGAAAGCATTCATTGGTTTACTGATTTTATCAGGTGTATTCAAATCTGGTCATGAAGATATTTGGGCAATAGATGGAACAGGAAGAGATATATTCAGAATAACAATGAATGTGAAACGGTTTATGTTCCTCTTGTCTGCTTTGAGATTTGATGATATCAATTCTAGAGAAGAAAGAAGAATAAATGATCGGGCTGCTCTTATCTCTGAAATATTTGGCAATTTCATTGAGAACTGTCAGAAAAACTATAGTTGTTCTGAGTGTGTGACAATTGATGAAATGCTTTGTCCTTTTAGAGGGAGGTATTTCTTCAGAATTTGTATGAAATCCAAGCCTGCCAAATATGGCATAAAAATTATGTGCCTTTGTGATGCTAAAACGCATTATTTGTATAATGTTTTTATTTACACGGGAAAGTCAGATTCCAACCAAAGAAACCAAGTTTCTATTCCAACACAAAATGTGCTATAGTTGGCAGAGCCGTTATTTGGAACGAACAGAAATATAACTGCTGACAATTAATTTTCTTCAATTGAACTGGTTGACAAACTTATCGAAAAGGGCTTGACTTATGTTGGGACAGTGCGCAAAAATAAAAGAGATATACCACCCGATTTTTTTACCTAATCGACAGAGGGAAATAGGCTCGACATTGTTTGGATTCGTGAAAGATAAAACTTTGGCATCATATGTCCCAAAAAATAATCAAAGCGTAGTAATGATCTCATCAATGCATCACGACAAATTGATCAATGAAGCAAGTGGAAAACCAGAAATAATTGAATTTTATAACAGCACGAAAGGTGGCGTTGATGCTTTAGATCAAAAATGCGCCAACTATACCATTTCCAGAAGAACTCGACGATGGCCATGCGTAATATTTTCAGCCATTCTGAATATTGCAAGTGCGAACGGATTTGTTTTGTGGAAAGCTTCAAATCGTGGTAAACGAATGAAACGTAATCAGTACATAAAACAAATAGGACTGGATTTGATCAAGCCATTCATTGTGGAGAGGAAGGCGGAGTATCAATCGTTTTCAATAGATTTGAAGAGTAGGATTGACAATTTCTTAGCGCCAGTTGAAGAGCAACATAACTTGCTACAAGAAAATGCCTCTTCTTCTCAAACTGGAACACGAAAAAGGGGAAGATGCTTTTTATGTGGTCCAAAAAAAGATAATAAACAGTCACAAAAGTGTGACAAATGTTCTAAATACATCTGCAAACATCATGCACAAAAAAATTGTTATGCCTGAAGTGCCATACATAGATTTCAAAGACTGATTGATGATTTTTTGTTGTTTTTTGATAGGATGTAATTTTTTTTGTTATACAATAATTTCTAAGAAAATTAGTGTCTTAATTAAGGGGAAGATGCGTAAAACCCCGTGAAACAGTTTTTTTTTTAAATTTTAAGTATTTTTTTATAGTTTTATGTGATGTCAAAGTGAGATATTCAAAATAGCGCCTAAGTCTTAAATTTGAAAAACATGTTAATTTTAATAACTTTAGTAATAAATGTTTGATATTCTTTAAAAGACCTGTTTCATTACTATGCTGACCCGTTTAGGTTGTTACCTGAAGTAATTTATGAAATATATGACTTTTTATTTCTGGGTCCGAAATGACCCACGATTCCAGTTACGTTGATTAAAATAGCGATTCCAGTTAAGGGTTAACAATGTAAAAAGTTATTAACCAAAATATCCCAAATTTTCACAATATTTGGGTTCTTTAATTTTACTATAAGTAGGAAATAAGTTTCATCACGCTAAATATTCTTTTATTTCCTTAATCTATAAACCTTAATCTAATTCACTACCATTTTTACAATTCTTCTAGAGCATAAAAATTATTTTCATCATTTTCGGGACTAAATATTACGCAGTTAATTAATAATTTCTAGAATGTTCTATAACGTGTCGCGCTCTGATTGGTCGACCTTTTGTTTGTACAAATGAGTTATTTTCTTAGCTATTACCAAACGATGCTCTATACTATAATACTAAGGTTGTAAACATGTTGTAAAATTATATTATTGCACCTTTTACTTAGGTTTGTCATAAATACTTTTCTTAATTACACTTTTAATATTGTTTCACTTTTCTCTACGTTTTTAAACACTTTTCGTCGTCGCGAACAAATAAATAATAAAGCTTTTTATTTGTTTTAATTCACACATGGTTGTTAAAAATATACAAAAATGATCATCACAAACTTATCTTAGAAACATACTTAAATAACATAAAAGAATTGAGACAAACTGTACCCCGAGTACAAACATTTTACTCTATAGTATAGTTTACGTGACAGTTTAGTTTAAGTAAAATGTTGTATGGGAATTTGAATAGCGCTCCGTGAGCGTATTTGGAACTAAAATTCGAAAGCACGAATATCTAATGCTGCGTTATGCGTAGCTATCGTATAGTTTAAGTAATCGTAAGACACAAAATATGTGTGGGTTTCGGCAGCACGAACCTTTTTTGACGTACGTTATCATCTATCCACCGACATTTTTACAGCGAGAACGCTATGGAGAAGTTTTAGTTTTAAGTTTCTCTGAGTTTTTCGTCAATGTAAGCTTAAAATGTTTTTATTAAGAACAAATAGAATGAGATCCACGGCTTATTATTATTTTACGCGACGTTTGGCAGTCGAGGCAAGAAAGCTAAAAGAATTTAAAAAATTACTTAATAGTATATTATATAAATACCCTTATCTTAATTAATTAATCGATTAATAATAATTTTATTTTAATATCTGTTTTAAATTAAATATATCTAAATCATTCCAGTGGTATTACTCAACGGATTTTTCTTCGGCGAACTGAAGAACCTATGGATATTTTGAAATTGAAATACGATACAGATTAAGTAAAAATGCATTTAAATTCTTTTGCCTTGAACTTCGCGGAACAAACTTGAGAGGGAATAAAATAATAAACTTAGAGCTTAAGGTATAAAAAAATAATGCTCAAAATTAATGTACCTGCTGTAGTTATTATGTACCTAACCTCAGATTTTTTTTCATTTATGTTTTAGGTTCTTTGTGCGTGATTACAACTAAATAGCTACATCATAGCTATACCACGTTTAAATGTAATATGAACTCCCACAGAATACCAGCGTAAAATAGAAACATAATGATGTTGTGTAGTGTTTTATAACGTTGGGTTAACGAGGCATTCCATCTTTGTTTTCAGGAATGAAAACATAATATCTAAATTTTGTAATCTGCGTAAACGAACATAGATATGAGTGTCTATAGGCTAGGTAATTTATGTTGGCGTCGGTCACCCTTACTTGTTAAAAAATTAAAATAGTTGAAAAATAAAATAGAAATATAGTGGGTAAAGTGGTGAATGATTTCTCGAGTAAAATATGAACAAAAAACTCTAAACCGAGAAGAAAACGCCGAAGCAATATGTGTCACTAGGGAACTCATGAACTCTCGACCAAAGTACTAGAGGCGAAATGATTTGTAAATCACGCGGGATATGATAGTTGTGTTCAAGATAAAAACAACAACTAAGTATGAGTGCGACAGATAATTTTTATGATTTACAAAATAACATTTGATTCCGCTGTATTTAAGGAATCAGATTAGTGTACAACAAAACGAATGTTATTATTTAGTACTAAAAAAGTTTGTATGAACAATTTAAAAACAAAAAACATGTGTGCAGTTCACACGCGTTTTTTGACGTGGTAGAGGCACGCTGCAGTCTGGTTATAGCACGAATGGGTCGGCTCGACCGGGGAAGGACTACGCTCTCACAGAATATCAGCGTAAAATAGCAACTTAATGCTGCTGTGTTTCGTATGGTGAGTGAAGAGACCCTTTTTACTGGAAACGAGGCATTACATCTTAGTCCTCTCGGGTGACAACGCATCTGCATTTTGATTCTTAATTGAGGATAAATGTAGATGTCTATGGGCCACAGCATCCGCTTACCATCACGTGGACTGTGTGCTCGTTTGTCACCCTATACTATAAAAAAAACACGCGGTAGATATAAAACTTTCAGAATACTAAGCTTTGAGAGAATGAGACGGATGCAGAGTTTCAGGATTTGAATAATTATAGGGTTTATTTATTATTATATTGTTACTAAGCTTAAAATTATTTTACGTTTTATTCTACATACGTATTACATTACACATATTATACAGACTGCAAATTTTCAATTTCAACTGTATTCACTAGATTTATATGTTTGTCTCTTTTTAGTGTCGTTCTTGTTTTTCATCGAGTATCAAATCACAACGATTCTAAAAAAGTTTTTACTTCAAAAACAACTGTACAATTATAATGAGCCAGTAATTAATCGAGTTAGTGAATAATTAGCCGCTAACTCACGAGCGCTCTGGCCGCCGCGCTTCCTATCGATCGCCTCTACAACGCGCTAAGCCGTGCGCTGGCAGGCATGATAATAGATACAGAATGCTTTTTAAAATAAATAATAATAAACAATTACATATGTAGAAAGGATGTTAAGAATATAGAGAACTTAAATGGAAAGCTTTATTCTCATTTCTTATGAAGGACGTTATTATGATGTATAGAGACACATGAAAAGGCTTTTAGAATAGAATAGAATCACTTTTATTTCAATATAGTACTACTACCACCGGTTCGGATAAAACCTCTGTCCTGGGAAGAACCAGCAAGAAACCCAGCGGGACTTATCTTTTAAATAAGGTTAATTTACAATAGATTACTTAATACTAACTATAAATTGTACCGAGACTAATTTTGTAGTTGAGAATAATAATTAATTCGTTTGCACGAATTAATTATCAAATGAGTCAAGGATAAGCTAGTAACGGAATACGACAAGCACACCGTTCCACGCTAGAGCCAAGACTGCCCTAATGGCGGCCGCTCTGTCCGTTTTATACAACCAGAACGGGCGCCACCGCAGGTGCATTGGCGCAGGTGTGCGGTGCACGTGTTGTTTACAAGAATTTGTCTCACACCGACGCCGCCGCACGTGCAATGGTGCTGGTGCCGTCACGGCCATGCATCACGTGTGCGTCCTCGCACGCGCTCCATGACAATCTTAGTTATCTGTAGACAGAAGAACATCGTTCGATTATCCTGACAAAAACCATAAATGTTTACACATTCAGCAACATATTCTGGTCCGGTCTATAATGACCCTGCAGATATTAACAATCAGCTCTGGTCCGGTCTATATCGACCCTTCAGGCAATTAGTATTGGACCGGTTCCTTTGAACCCTGCAACACTAATCATTTTGGTCCGCAAATGCCCTTCAAAACTTTTCTTTTTTTTTTAATAGAATCATTCTTTTTTCTATTTTCTCTTTTTTTTCAAGTACTGTTTATGCTAGTCCGGAATCACTATTCCCTATAGCCATATCATTGGACCGGCACAAAGCCCTGCAATGATAGTAAGAACCATTTTTTTCTTACTTTTTTCAATTCAGTATAGAGCAATTACAGTTCGACCATACGCAAACATGTCCCTGTCACAATCACACAGTAGTGTAACGTGAGGAACGTAGTGACATGATAATACCAAAGTATGCAAACCAACAGCAACACTACACATCCTAGTGTAACACAGACCAGCCTCCAGCAACAGCATCTTCCTTTCCTGCACTAGAAGAATTACCTGCCAGAGTAATGCAACCTCTCTATATTTTCAAGACGCAGACACGGCCACCTCCGACTGTCGCACGTCCTCGTGCGATTGGCAGTAAACAGCATATGGTTTATCAATTATCACCACCTACAACAGATATTAACACTTGTTACATAGTACGTTAAGAAATAATAAAAGTACTTGGGTACTTTTATTATAAGTCGAACAAAAGGATTTAACTTTTGGCTTAAAACATTTCACTTTTTTTTACTATACTTTTAATGATACGTTAACGTCGCAAATAGGACAGCAAATTTCATTACGACATTTAACATAAAACAAAGTCATCAACGCGAATCCCAAACGTAATAATCCTCATACTATTCGAAGGTTATAAGGGCAATAACGGGGACTTTATCCCACTTCTGATGTAGAAAGGATGTTAAGAATATAGAGAACTTAAATGGAAAGCTTTATTCTCGTTTCTTATGAAGGACGTTATTATGATGTATAGAGACACATGAAAAGGCTTTTAGAATAGAATAGAATCACTTTTATTTCAACATAGTACTACCACCACCGGTTCGGATAAAACCTCTGTCCTGGGAAGAACCAGCAAGAAACCCAGCGGGACTTATCTTTAAATAAGGTTAATTTACAATAGATTACTTAATACTAACTATAAATTGTACCGAGACTAATTTTGTAGTTGAAAATAATTAATTCGTTTGCACGAATTAATTATCAAATGAGTCAAGGATAAGCTAGTAACGGAATACGACAAGCACACCGTTCCACGCTAGAGCCAAGACTGCCCTAATGGCGGCCGCTCTGTCCGTTTTATACAACCAGAACGGGCGCCACCGCAGGTGCATTGGCGCAGGTGTGCGGTGCACGTGTTGTTTACAAGAATTCTGTCTAGCTACACCGACGCCGCCGCACGTGCAATGGTGCTGGTGCCGTCACATATATAATTCGCATGGGATACTTTCTAAGTGAAATATCTACAAATTAACTTTGACATAACACCTTTATTGTAATTTGTTTAAAAAGGTTATATTTATGTAATATATATGTATGTATATGTACTTATATAGGGAAATTGATGCTTTATTTTCCCGCACCATGGGTCTACTGGTAGAGAATGCCAATTGGCATTAAGTTCACTCTTTATTACCTTACCTTATTTAAGTTAGTAGAATAAAAGATTTAAATAAATAAATTATATCCGCTATTGGGAGGATCGGCCTTAATTAACGTGGTATAGCCACGCTTTTTGTTATAGAATAAGGGTGACAAACGAGCACACAGTCCACCTGATGGTAAGTGGTTGCTGTTGCCCATAGACATCTACATCTTTCCTCGATGACGAATCAAAATGCAGATGCGTTGTCACCCGTGAGGACTAAGATGGAATACCCTGCTCAGTAAAATGGTCTCGGTTCTCTACACTCACCATACGAAACACAGAAGCGTTAAGCTGCTATTTTATGCTGGTATTCTGTGAGAGCGTGGTCCTTCCCCGGTCGAGCCGACCCATTCGTGCTACCACTATACCAGTAATATAGCTGCAGCATGGCTCTACCACGTAAAAAGCTATGCAGGCTATACATAGATGCAGCTATGCTAGATATAGACAGCTGAAGCACGAATGGGTATGGGTCAACTAGACCATGGTAAGACCATGCTCTCACAAAATACTAACGTGAAGCAGCTTCAGTGTTTCGTACGGTGGGTGTAGAGAACCGGTAAGGGAGTGTAGATGACTGTAATTGACATACGATAAGAAATTAACAAGGTAAAAAAAATCAAAAATTATTCAAAAAAGAACTGATAAAAGTCTCTTTTTTATAAAATTCTTATTCTATTTCACTCACCATCAGGTGAACTTATCTACCTGATGGTGAATGGCTGCGGCAGCCAATGGAAACCTGCAACCAACTTCTAATAAAGAAGGCTACAGATGTGTTGTCACTTTTGTGTTATCTAAGGTATCGCCCTCTGAGTATCTGAGGTATCGCCCCTACTAGTGCGTAGCGGCGATACCTACCCATACGGACTCGTAGGCAAAAAACGAATTCTACCACCTATTAAAACAAACGATACCAACAAGAACTAATAGTAACAAATTGACATAAACAATGCATGTACGTTGTAAGTTTAATTATATTATACTCTTAGGTTATACTGGCTCCTCCATTCCAATTAACCGTAACACAAAATGGACCTACAAATGGAACTGCATATACAGTGCACCTGCGCTTGCCCACACACTCGTGTACCATAATCCTCTCCTGCACAAGATAACTAATCTCCATTAAGGCTGTCTGACGTGACCAAAATTCGGTACCCCTTTACTTTGTGTACCCGCTCTGGATCAAATTATTATTTATATTTACCCATTTATTATATACCATAGAATATGTCTGATATCTTCGTCATCACGAGCTCAGCTGTTGATTTTTTTATTAAAGAATAAACATTTAACACCGGTCCCGTACAAATTTCATTTTGATTTGAATTTTTTTAATCATCTAATGTTTTAAAAATAAAATATGTATTTGTAAGAGAAAGGGGTCGGCCATGCTGACATAAGACGTCAGGAATTACAAGATAATATTTAGTTTTATTAAGCCAGAGCCAAGACTGTCCGCTCCGTTTTTTTTTGCGTCCAATGCAAGGACACCCTCCGGAAGCGGGGGAGGGAGGTGGTGAATTCTCATAGCATACCACGCAGCCTGGTTATGTGGGACTCACTTTGAAGAAGTGCCTACCCACTAAACACAACCTGAGAACGGCTCTAGCTCGAAGGCTTTATCGCCGAATCGGAGACGACCTCCCTCGGAGAGAGGGAGGCATGGGGCACAACCGTCCGGGGACGGAAGCGCGGGTCAACCAACATAGCCGCAAAGTGCAGCGGTGCTGGTAGTAATGGAGTGGGAGTCGCATGGGCGAGAATGTACTCACCGTACGGGGACGGTGAGCACTGACTGCTAGCGCAACCGCGCGGGGGCGGCGGCACTAGCGGAGGCGGGAAAGGAAGGCACTCACCGTTCAACGGTGAGCGCGGGCGCAAAACATAACCACACGGGAGTGGCTAGCGTAGACGGGAAAGGAAGGCACTCACCGTTCAACGGTGAGCGCGAGCGCACAACATAACCGCATGGGGGCGGCTAGCGGAGACGGGAAGGCTCCCACCGTACGGGGACGGTGAGACACAGCTAGCAAGACCGCAAGGGGGTGGCTGTGCTAGCCGAGGCGGGAGGGCACTCTTAACCGTACTACTCAACCGTCAGCTAACACAACCACACGGGGGCGGCGGCGCTAGCTGAGGGGAACGGAAAGGGACTGACGTTCAATTCCTCGACTGAAATGACTGAGGGAGCAGACCCGTACTGGGACGGGTGCTCGGTCAGCTGGCGGACTCCGCTAGCGCACGACCGCACGGGGGCGACAGTACAAGCGGAATGCCCGCTCCGTTTTTTTTTTGCGCCCCATGCAAAGGCACCCTCCGGAAGAGGGGGAGGGAGGTGGTGAATGCTGGTTATTAATAGGTGGTTATGTGAGACTCACTTTGAAGAAGTGCCTACCCACTAAACACCACCTGGGAACGGCTTTAGCCATAGTGGCCTTTCTGCCGAAATTTGCCCGCTCCGTCGCTACGCGGTCGTTTTATACCCGTTGCAAAACGAGTCGACTAGTGGGGCGGTGGGGCAAATCGAGTGGCGCGCCAGGTGGCGTGATCGGTGCACGTATTTCTTATAAGTTTTGCTGTGCCAGCGTACTACGACACCGCCGTCATGCCGTCACGGCCATGCTGACATGCGGACGTCCTCGTTCGCAGCGACAGAATCATTATGGTTCTGAAGCAATAAGCATCGCTCGATTATCCTGACAACAACCATACATTTTTACAAATTCAGCAATATATTCTGGTCCGGTCTATAATGACCTTGCAGATATTAATAACCAGCTCTGGTCCAGGCTATATCGACCCTTCAGGCAATTAGTATTGGACCGGTTCCTTTGAACCCTGCAACACTAATCAGTTTTGGTCCGGCAATATGCTCTTCAAAACTCTCTTTTTTAAATAGAATCATTCTTTTTTCTAATTTCTCTCTTTTTTTTCAAGTACCGTTTATGCTAGTCCGGAATCATTATTCCCTGTAGCCATATCATTGGACCGGAAAAAGCCCTGCAATGATAGTAAGAAACATTTTTTTTTCTTACTTTTTTTCATAAGTACTGCAGCCAAGCAATTATGGAGTGGGTATGAATCCGATCCCACTTCTGATGTAGGAGAAAGGGGTCGGCCATGCTGATATAAGACGTCGGGGATTACAAGATAATATTTAGTTTTATTAATTATAAATTGCACCAGGGCACTTTTACAATTAATGATAATAATTAATTTCAAATTAATTATCCGTGAGCGTCTAGAATAAGCTAGCTTAGTACAACCAGTGCACCGAGCCAAGACTGCTCGCTCCGTTTTCTTTTTTTTTTGCGCCCAAAGCAAGGACTACCCTCCGGAAGCGGGGGAGGGAGGTGGTGAATGCTCGTAGCATACCACGCAGCCGGCTGCGTGGTTATGTGGGACTCACTATGAAGTGCCTACCCACTAAACACCACCTGTGGAACTGGCTTTGGCCTGTATGGCCTTCTGCCGAATCGGAAGCGACCTCCCTTAGGGAAAGAAGGCGCAGGAGCTCGCTCCGTCGCTACGCGGTCGTTTTATACCCGTTGCAAAACGATTCGAGTAGTGGGGCGGTGGGGGAAATCGAGTGGCGCGCCGGGTGGCGTGATTGGTGCACGTATTGCTTACAAGTTTTGCTGTGCCAGCGTACTACGACGCCGCCATCATGCCGTTATATTCATTTTCGCAGCATACAATTAAGTATGTGCAGCGAAAGTCTCTTTGTGTCTAATCTTTCAGCCGGGAACTTTTAGGTTTAAGCCAATTAGGGTTCTAAAACAGCACGATTCATACTAGTAGTGAGAACGAGCGCCGCAGTATTATGTACAACGTACGACACACACCTGCACGTTTGTTGAACCCTCACGGCAATTATGAGGATGTTATATCTTAAAAACATAACAAACGAAAATATATTCATTTTTAACCCTGTAGTGGCGTTATAAGAATATCCACTACCCCAAATCATCCCCTGGGTGTCGTAAGAGGCGACAGAGGGAAACTGGAACAGTAAATGGGCAGCAGTATCTTACTAATAACAACTAAAAATAATAAAAAACTGCGGTTACCATCCAGTTACATACCATTAAAAAGGGTCTCTGGTTCTCTACACTCACCATACGAAATGTTCTGTGACCATGTTCTGTGAGAGCGTAGTCCTTCCCTCATTAAGTCAACCCATTCGTGTTATTCGTGTCATATATCTGAAGCGTGGCTCTATTACTTACAACACTATTGAGGTTTTGACTAAAATTCAACTATTTAATTTTAGCGAGCAGCTTAGCAGACCAAACAGTACTCAGATTCTCCCAATTTAAAAGAACGCTGGTATTAAATTATTTAACATTGGGTCTATATGTTCAGAAGTGGGCTTGTGAAGGGCTGTAATGGTAATAGTGGAGACTGAAGAATATTTATTGAGGAGGACATGCCACAGATCAAGCCGTAGTACAAACAAATTCATTTATGTCAGAGTTACTACATAATTTATCCTCCTAAGGCCCAATGTTCTCATACAAGGACGTTACAAAGAACTGGTCACAGCCCAGCGTCAATCGGCGTAATGCATCACTCGTGATACAATGTTCTCATACGAGGACATAACAATTGTTCTAAGATATTTCGGAAATTCGCGCCAACATGCAAGTTGCTTTGTGTTACCTGATTGGAGAATATATATATATATACAATTAGTTGCCTGTTATAATTGGTTCTCATAAAAGAACAATTAGCGTTAATGACTACTTAACTTTTTTAGGATTGTGGAGTGGAGAAATTGAAGAATTGCTAAATGATTCAGATTTAAAAGATTTTTTACCTTCGGACGAAGATACAGCTGAGTCACCTGTCCTGATCTTTCGTCATCAGGCCGGGAAATAGGATGTCAAGCTCAAGCGAAACGGATTCAGATGAAGATGCACAAGTCAGACCAGTAAACCGTGGAAGCCGTGGTAGCCGTAATTACAGAATAGGAAGAGCTCGTGGTGTTCGAAGCGCTAGTCTATGAAACTAAACATTCCTATGAAAAAGATCCCTCAATTGCGGGTACTCAAAAATGATCTTAGCGAACTCCTAATTTAGACCTATTCAAGGCCTGAGGCTACTGAAATTTATAATTTGGACTTCGAGTTGAACAGAATGAGCCTGTGCAACGCAAGAGAGGAAAACACACCTTTCCACTTCCGTCCAAAAAACGGCTCACGCAAGGTGCCCATCACATGCCTGTCTTTTCTGACAAACAATCTAGATGCCAACCATGCCACTATAAAAAAAGCTTGCATCTCTTGTAGATCATAATATAATGTCAATTTATGTTTGACTCCTGATTGGAACTGGTTTTTAGAATTTCATTCATAAAATATTCAATAATTGCAATATGATAATTATTACTATTTAGTCCTTGTAGGACAGCCAGTAGGTTAAAATTAAAAAAAAAATCTTAAATTAAACTCATTATTTTATAAGTTTGATCTCTAATTTTTTTTTAGTAGACATAATTGTATAGATAATTTTAATAAGAAGTTACGTTTGTTGATTTGCGATTGAATATGCTAGTGAGATACCTACTCGCTGTACCACTGCTCACTGATCTCAGATGAATGCTTTTTCAAATTACATCGTTAAGAATGTGTTTTTTTAACAATGTTTTTTATTACTTATTATTAAGTTTTCATCACTCATTTTTTTAATTTTTCACCTTCGTTTGAATAAAAGTGTTTTTTCTTGATTTACGCCCTTGAAGAAGTTTTTAAGATTTATTTTTATTATTTTAGCTATGAAAAAAGTGATAAAACTAATTTTAATATAGGTGTTAAGGTTTTTAAGTAAGAAAATGTTAATTTGATGCCGAAACTGTAGCCAAACAGTTTTTTTTATTGCTTAACAGCCCAATGACATCCACAGAGAACATAAAACCTATACCTAATTATTACGTAACGGCCCATTTTTCTCAGTCATTAACAAAATGTTTTGAATGTTCGATAGCCTAAATTTATTAATTTATATTTGTAGCAGCCAGGCTAATCAACCCTAAACGGTAGTAAATAATGTTACCCTGGTGCTACCATAACGCAGAAGGTGAAGGTCTGAAGAAAACATTTATTTCCAAATTACCCCCGGCTACTGAGATACTGCGGACTGCATATCGATGCGAGATAATTTGACGTATATATTTTTAACGTTCTAATATAGAAACAAGAAACAGTCGCAAATATCATCAGCGCCGCATCGTCTTCACACGCCGGCTATCTTCATGAATCCGTCGACCATTTTCGAGCCGTTTCTTCAACGCCGCAGCTTCGCTTCTTCTTGCTGTTCCGGAGATGTGTCCCACGCCGCCGCCGCTCGCCGATTACGCGCGCGCGCCGGTCTGCATGACTTATATAGTCCCGTCCAGCAACGCAGCTACGAGAAGCGATCCACGAGTCTTACGCCGGCAAATGGAGCGCGACATATAATAGTTGTATATAATATTGTAATTGATTAATTTCATTGGTCAAAAATGTAGAAATTCTAATTGGCTAAATAAATAAAGATATTGCTATTGGGTAACGAAGGATGTAGCTGGAGTATA
The DNA here is from genome assembly GCA_029286625.1 of Parnassius orleans. Taxonomy (NCBI): domain Eukaryota; kingdom Metazoa; phylum Arthropoda; class Insecta; order Lepidoptera; family Papilionidae; genus Parnassius; species Parnassius orleans. The sequence goes on from JAGSMP010001596.1 coordinate 73,610, forward strand.
AATATAGGCAGGGTTCACTAAAATAAACACCTTCAGTCGCCTGCACATAGTAAGGCATATCAAGAAAAATAGTTTCATTCCTCCGCTCCTAGACCACTCGGAGTCTGTTAATAGTGGACACCATTCACCACTATTACATTGGTGACCCCGTTACGAACACCGATAAGGAAGATCCCTGCAAGACCAGAACCTACCACCACATGTTCGATCGGTACTAGCAGTGAGTGAAACATTCAGCACGCAGACGAAGCTCGACGAACTGGCACTCCTGGCGGACAAGATGATCGAAAACAGCAGTAGCTCACACATATCGATGATCGAAGGCACTTCAATCAAAGCCAATAATACCCAGTTCCTTCTTGAAGAAATTCGGAGAATATCATTCGAAGTCGCCGCGCTCAAAGCTTCCCAGCATCAAACCTGTTACCAGCAACAGTACAACCAGCGCAATCAGCAACACCGAAGATCACTTTTTCGTCGCAACCGCTCTGCAAGTAGAAGTCGAACAAGCTCAAGAACAAGATCCCCTTACTGCTACTATCATCGACGTTTTGGTTCCGAGGCAAGAAAATGCACAACACCGTGTACATTCAAAAATGAAAATATGAAGTCGGAAAACTAACTAATACGCTTGATGCGACGGGATCCAGCGTAACAGAAAAGTCCTACCGTCTTTTTGTCACCGATAAAAAAAGCAAGCTTACCTTCCTTATCGACACCGGAGCGAATATCTCAGTTTACCGCCGAGTCAAAGACAGAAGATGAAGCCACTGGATTTTCAACTCTACGCTGCAAACAATACGGTGATTCCTAAATATGGAGAAAAAACAATGGAACTAGATTTAAACCTACGCCGACCATTCAAATGGAGATTTATCGTCGCTAAAGTCAGCAAACCAATCATCGGTGCTGATTTTCTTCAACATCACCAGTTGATCGTCGACATCAAAAATAGAAGAATCATCGACGGGAAAACCAATCTTGCATCTCAGTCTTTCGTCCAAGCAACCAATCTGCCCACAATAAGAAGCATAGACGTTCAACAATCGTATCACAAGATTCTTGAAGAATATCCTGGAATCACAAGAATAACTTCAATGAAATTAACACCGAAGCACAACGTTGAGCATTTCATCGAAACCAATGGACCACCACTTCATTGCCGTGCACGTCCAATCGCACCACACCGATACGAGCAAGTTCGAAAGGAATTCGAAAACATGATCGAGCAAGGAATATGCCGTCCAAGCAAAGCCCTTGGTCATCACCACTTCACGTTGTACCAAAGAAGAATGGAGAATTACGAGTTTGTGGAGATTACAGAAGACTGAATTCTATTACCACCCTGACCGCTACCCAATACCGCGAGTCAAGGTTTCACTCATCAACTGTCAGACAAGACTATATTCTCCACCATCGATCTTAACCGAGCTTACCAACAAATAAAAGTACGCGATGAAGACATAGAGAAGACAGCAATAATTACTCCAATGGGATTATTCGAATTTCCAAGAATGACTCCAGGACTGAAGAATGCTGGTCAAACCTTTCAAAGATTCATACGAAGTACTTCATGGACTGGATTTCGTTTTCGCATTCATTGATGATCTCCTTGTTGCAAGCCCTGATAAAGAAACGCACGAAACCCATCTACGGACCGTGCTACAGCGATTAGAAGACAATGGAATCACAATCAACCCTTCGAAATGCATATTTGGACAACAAGAAGTTCAATTTCTTGGTTTCACCGTCAGCAAGGAAGGAATCAAACCGCCTACTGAAAAAGTCAGAGCAATCATCGATTATGCGAAACCTAAAACAATCGAAGAACTAAGGCGTTTTCTTGGGATGATTAATTTTTACAGAGAACACATTCCTAAAGCCGCTGAAATCCAAGCACCACTTCACGCTTACCTTCACAACACGAAGAAAAAAGATAAAACGTCAATCGTATGGAACGATGAAGCCACGAAGGCATTTGAAGCTTGTAAAGTTGCGATCCAAAATGCAGCTTTGCTCGCTCACCCATCACACGAAGCAACCCTTGCTATCTTCAGCGACGCGTCCGATCTCTCAGCAGGAGCTGTACTCCAACAATACATCAATGGGAAATGGCAACCACTTGGCTATTTTTCGAAGAAATTCTCCGATACTCAACGTAACTACAGTACATTCGACCGAGAGTTACTCGCTATATACATGGCTATCAAGCACTTCAAAAAAACGTTCGAGGGTCGAAACCTGATCGTTTTTACCGACCACAAGCCATTAACATATGTACTTCAGAAGAAACCATCATCATCGGAAACACCACGACGCAAGACAACTCATTTTCATAAGCGAATTCACGACCGACATACGTCACATCAGTGGGAAGGACAACATAGTCGCCGACGCACTCAGTCGCATACCAATCGACAGTGTAACGTGCCCTACATCAATCGACTATCACAAGATCGCCGAAGCACAAGACAGAGATAGCGACAACATCAAACACCTATCGAAGCAAAGTAACTTGACCATCAAGCAAGTTACAATGCCAACGACGCATCTACCTATTTACTGCGAAGCATCAACGTCAACCATGCGACCATACCTACCAGAAGAATGTCGTCGCGAAGTCTTCAATGCACTGCACAACATAAGTCATCCAGGTGTTAGAGCAACCAGAAAACTCATCACTGGAAAATTCTTTTGGCCTTCAATACAAGTGGATGTTGGCAACTGGGCGAAGCAATGCATTCAATGTCAAAATGCAGTACAAAGGCATACATCAAGCAGCCTAGATTCATTTCCACCTACGGAGATTCGAACACCTGCACGTTGACATCGTTGGACCATTACCTACTTCACCGCAAGGACATCGTTACCTCGTAACAATGATCGACAGAACAACAAGATGGCCAGAAGCAATACCTACCGATGATACATCAGCTGAATCTGTCGCGAAAATAATTTATGAAAATTGGATTACTCGTTTCGGATCACCAAAACCATCACAACGGATCAAGGAAGAAACTTGAAAGCAACCTATTCCTCAAACTTCTTCAAACTATGGGAATACAGAAGACACGTACAACGGCATACCATCCTCAATCAAACGGAATAGTCGAACGATGGCATCGTACATTAAAGACCGCACTCAAAACTCGTTTATCTCAACATACAAAGTGGATTGATGAGCTACCTACAGTGCTACTTGGACTACGAGCAACACCGCGTGCAGACACTAGTCTTAGCGCCGCTCAGCTAACCTATGGCTGCAGCATAAGACTACCGTGTGACTTCTTCACTTCAACATCGTCAAAAATCAAGAAATGAATTACGATTTTGTAACTCAACTCGAGAATCGATCAACAAAGTCTTATCGTCGAAACGCACATCATCACACGGAAATAATAAATCAGTATTCATTCATCAAGATTTTAAAACATGCAAGCAAGTTTTTGTAAGAAACGACGCAGTGAAGAAACAATTTCAACCTACCTACGATGGACCGTATGAAGTATTAGAGCGAAATAGCAAGACTTTTAAATTACAAATACCCGGAAGGAAATCTACAATTATATCGATCGACCGACTAAAGCCTGCCTATATTATTAACGAAGATACTTCAGAGGATTCATCATCATCATCATCATCATCTCAACCACCAGCGAGGAAGCTTGAAAACCCATCACCTACATCAACCCAGATAAAACCCATTTTAAAAATTACGAGCCACGGCCGAGTCGTCAAGCCTCCGGTACGCTTTCGCTAGGGGGAGAGTGATGTAGCAGCCAGGCTAATCAACCCTAAACGGTAGTAAATAATGTTACCCTGGTGCTACCATAACGCAGAAGGTGAAGGTCTGAAGAAAACATTTATTTCCAAATTACCCCCGGCTACTGAGATACTGCGGACTGCATATCGATGCGTGATAATATGACGTATATATTTAACGTTCTAATACAGAAACAAGAAACAGTCGCAAATATCATCAGCGCCGCATCGTCTTCACACGCCGGCTATCTTCATGAATCCGTCGACCATTTTCGAGCCGTTTCTTCAACGCCGCAGCTTCGCTTCTTCTTGCTGTTCCGGAGATGTGTCCCACGCCGCCGCCGCTCGCCGATTACGCGCGCGCGCCGGTCTGCATGACTTATATAGTCCCGTCCAGCAACGCAGCTACGAGAAGCGATCCACGAGTCTTACGCCGGCAAATGGAGCGCGACATATAATAGTTGTATATAATATTGTAATTGATTAATTTCATTGGTCAAAAATGTAGAAATTCTAATTGGCTAAATAAATAAAGATATTGCTATTGGGTAACGAAGGATGTAGCCGGAGTATAAATATAGGCAGGGTTCACTAAAATAAACACCTTCAGTCGCCTGCACATAGTAAGGCATATCAAGAAAAATAGTTTCATTCCTCCGCTCCTAGACCACTCGAGTCTGTTAATAGTGGACACCATTCACCACTATTACATATTATTAATGCTTGGAAAAAATGGGAACAAAAATTTTATCCAACAAATTACTTCAGATAAAAAAAGCACTACCTCTAGTAAAACTTTTATACAGGGTTATAATATTTAATATTTTTTATTATCTTTCATAATAAAGTATTTGGACAACGCAAGCGTACTCAGTAAGCATTTTCAATGCCGTTGTATACCGTGCACGTGTCATAAAATCCAACCCGCAATATCGCAGCTGCTCTTGATTAAAATTTATCAGAGGCATGTGACCTCATAAAGGTGTTTTTTTACATTGTTGCTTCTTTTTTTTTAAATGTAAATACAATTTGCAAATCAATGTATTCAAATGTATTTCTGTATCTTACGAACTTGCGAGTGTTAACTGTTACAGCCGCGATAATAATGGTAGGGTGATGATAATGATTAGGATTTAATGACGACCACGGCAACTTCTTTCGAATAATATCGAAAGCTATAAACTTCTTTATTAGTCCGTAAAATATATTTTGCTTATTATTCATGCTTGGCAGGCAGATTGTTGGCAGGCAGATTGGCGAACGCAGTAGTGAGCACGTTGGACACTACTTCCCGTCGCAGTTTTAGATATTTACACCTTGTATAAACGAGATGGTTATACCGACATCTATCGGAAGCCATAAGATCGTCTATGCTAATGCATATCCCACAGTTTAACAACACCCACGGGTTGAAATGTGGTGATGGATTTTCTTACACCGCCACCACACACACCAATTAAATTGTGAGTGCTTAATTCAAAATATGTATCAGATTTATTGCGTGAATGCACATTAACTCCTCTGTTGATACATGCTTTAAACCTAATAATGAGCTTAATAAGTCTTTTCTGGTTATCATTAGGATAGTTAGTTAATGATGTGTCTTGTAATGATGTCTCCACCAATTGCGTGCACTATCACCATCACCACTAATCCCAACACCACTTCACTATCGCAGAGTCTATTTCTTATTTCTCCCGATGATGCCACGTTTGGAGGCAAACCATGTGTCGTATTACCGACAGTGGTGTGTCTTTCCTAGTATAGGTTTAGGGAGTAGAGGTGTGTTTTAAGATCTTCGTATCGGATTAGTATTGATATTTTTTACTTTCACTTTTTGTGTTTCCTCAAGTTGGTTATAGCTTGATTCCTATTGTTAGGACTTAATAAGAAATACGAGAACCTTTCAACATTAATACAGAATATTGGCAGTATTGTTCTCGAGCCCTTTCAGTTGCAAATTGCTTTCCTTTTCCTCATAATATGGGCGCGCGGCTCTAAAACGTAATTTCCTCGGGGAGCCGCGCCTTTTGTTCTAACTAAAATTAACCTTAATTTCGATATCAACATACGTAGTCACAATAACGACTAGCTCAAATGCTACCGACGGCTTGTTATAAAACTTTAAATTTATTTACCACATATTATTATATATTTAAATTTATTTATAATATATTAACCATAATCTTTGGGAATACGAAATCAACAATCAAAAGATTTTTTAGCAAAAAATAAAAATTAGGCTTAAACAAAACTAAACTTATATTTCTGAAGGTGCTGATAAACCTGAGAATTCTAGTGAATGTTACATAACACATAAATTGACGAGCGTTTGCTACTTTAACCGACATTTGTCTTCATACGTTGTTCAGTTCGATAAAATTTAAAAAGTAAATCTTTGAAATTAAAGAGAATAGATTTTTCTCATCTATTTGTCGCATTAAAAAATATCTTCTTCATCAGTGTCACCCCAAAAGTCAATCAGTATTTTTTTCTTTTTCTGTTCACTTGTTTCGACTTTATTTCCTTTGGCGTTCTGTTCTATATTTGTACCCTTACATATAATGAATTTCTCAAAGTTTGTTTGATAAGTATTATTTCCTTTTTTTATTTTAGCAAGATTCTTATCAATATAAAACTTTCTTGAATAAAACTATTTTTACGGATTTTATCGCGTTTAATTTTATTAATTTTGATTCCCGACGTTTCGGGTGCTTTACAGCACCCATGGTCACGGGGGGGACAGAGGTGTTTGACGTCCTAATGTCATAGTTAGCCCGGCCCGGATAAAATCCGTAAAAATAGTTTTATTCAATGTGTAGTGTTCGCGTAAATATAAGAAATCATTATAAAACTTTCTATTTGCCCAATCAGTCACATTTATATCAGATAATATTTTGACTTTCTGCGAACACGGTCTGTTTGAAGATTGATCTTTGAAGCTAATCGGTTGATCAGATTGAGTAACTGAAAAACCTGTGTTGCTTATTTCTTGGATAATATCTGGTTTTGTATTCTCATCGAAGAAACTCTTAAATTGGTTAATATTGACGTTTTTGTAGGATGGAATATTATAATGTCCAATATGTTTACCGTGACTGCAAATAACTTTATTGCCACACTGAAAACAACTTAGTTTTCTTAAACTTTTAAAGCACCCAAATGACCAAAGAGCTTGGTGCACCATCATTGTACCTTTGGCTGCTTTTAAGACTGTTGAAAAACTTCTTGCTTGAATGTCATTTCTTGTTACAATGCGAATGTAAATCTTCACTCTAGGTCTAAGACAGACTAAGAATGATTCTAATGAGTCCACGTTACTGCCAAAGCGGACTACTTGATCTGCTATTCGTTTGAGAACAACACCCACTCCGTCTGGCGCCCCTTTTTCGTGTCCAGCTACTAAGTAGATCCAGGTCACAGATTCCAGTTGTGGAAAATCACGGTACAGTTGGCTGATCATATAATAAATAAAACGATTTCGTTATTGGCTGGTTGGACTATCTGAAATAAAGTGTATTGTATCAATTTGGGTCGAAATCTCCATCACATACCCAATGGTCGGTGTCAAAGGTGTCCAAATAGCCACAGCATCTTGTTGGGTGCATTCACTTACAGTGCAAAAGCTATATTGTTTTTGAATTCCAACTTCTGGGTCTATCAAGTAGATAACACTTGTATGCAGTGATATTTGCATTCTACTACCACCAAAGTCAAAACTCTGGATTTCTTCGTTATATTTAACGCAGTAGTTTTCGCTGAAGTTGACGTGAACCACTACTTCTTGCCGAGTAAAATTATTCTTAAGCTCTTTAATACTTCTATATTGAATCAAAATATTAGTGCAGTGTTTCATATAGGTTATAAGAGTATTTTATAATTGAAATATAATGTTTCGTGGAAAATCATATAATATTTCTTTTTTTGTTACTAATTTTGTTTTCTCCTCATCTTTTACATAATGCTTTCTAAAACACCTGTCCCGTTGGATTATTTTAGTATTTTATTTGTGTTAAGGCATTTTATCAACAAATCTACATTAATATTAACTTTGCAAGCAGACGTATTCCGACTGGACTCCTTTGGAAATAAAACCCAAAATGGGCGATATATACAAAAAGTTTGATACGTTACTTTGACATTAGAATTATTAGTAAACTTTTTGTACAGATTAGTCAATGTGTCCGTTAAGTTTCTTTTCTGCTTTCTTATTTGGTTTTTAGTTATATATTCTTTTTTATCAGCTGCAATTCTAGGCACCTTGTCATCGTCAAAAAAGTCGAAAATTAGTTGCTCTTTCAGGCTTTTACTTTTAGCTATCTTATTTTCTTTTTTATCACTTACTGTGAATATTTTTGTTTGTGTTAAGAGCGTGTATTTTTTAAACTTTTCTTTTTCGGTCATAACCGTATTAGAGAACTCTTTCTTGTCTTTTTTCCTCAAGCACTTGTACCCTTCTCCAACACTTCTTGAAAGTATTTCACCAAATATTAGTCTCTTTTTAATTTCTTCACGGTTTTTTGTATCAACATTTTCTACTAATTGTTCTACTTTTTCTTCAGTCGATATATTCTCATTTTTCTTCTTATTTTTCATTACTCTATACAACATTTTTCTAATGGCATCTTTCTATTTCTTCGTTTTTTCTATTTCTTGTTTCAAAATGCCTATTTCTTTTTTATGTAGGTAGCGAACCTTTCTCAGAAGAACTTTCTTTAGGTACACTTGACATGAATTACTATTACCGGAATCCAAACGATTTAGTGATGAATTAGGAATGGGGCTTGGACCTGTCGAGTGTGAGGATCTTGTTCAGCTAGAAGTACTTCAGTGTCACTATTTGGTGGAGAATTATCTAGTAACAACTGTTGAATAGCTTTCTTTTTCTTTTTTCTTTCATAATGACGTTTTGAATTAACTCTCCACTTCTTCCTCTGAACTCTCAATTGTCTAGGTATCTTTTGCACTACTTATTTTTTCTGTTCTTTTCTTTTAAGGTATCTTGCTCTTTCTTTTGCCTTCAGATCTGCATACTTTTCAGGATCTTCCTTAATTTCTGAATACTTTCTTTGTTTTTGTGATCGGTCGCGCTTTCGTTTCTGCTCTAATGTTTGTTTTTTTTTTGGCATTATTAATTCTTAGTAATCTGTAACAACACATAATATAATGTCATCATATCAAGCTCATCCTTAACTTACATTTTATAAAACGTATACTTTTTATAAACAAACTTAAAGCCACATCAAGAAATAAAGTAAAAACTATTCTTTATTTTATTATGTATTAAAGTGTTATTATTACTGTATTGTAGTAGTATTATTGTGGAAAGAAAATCTCAACCACGGGTGGGACTAGAAACCGCGACGACACGGTTTGCAAAGTGAAAATGCACAGTAAAAAAAAAAAAAATTGATATAAAAATATTCTAATTGCCATCGTTTTGACCTCACCACCATCGCTAAAAAAAAAACGACGGTAAACAAAGGCAGTGAGGAAGAAGGTAATGAGGTTGTAATCTTTATCCAATTGTTTTGTCAAAAATATCAAAATTACGAATCTCATGCTTATTCTAATTTACGGAGGTAATCAATAGAATTGATAATTAACTACTAACTAATAAATACTCACTTAGTAATATGGACGATTCCAGAATAATCACCTCCCGCGAAACTTTATACGTAATATTTTTTTTCCACGAAAAAGCGTTAACCTTCTACGATGTTTGCTGGCTGACTGAGACATGTGCGGGGCGTAACATGGTTGTATAGAAACATTCAAGGCCATACGCCGACTATAATTTAGATTTTCATTAAAAGATTTAATCAGATATTTTTTTTGTTAAACATTTATGTAATAAAATTTCATTATATCGTGGAGTTATCGTTATTTATTTTGGGTGTAAACGTTGTGCTTTTTAATAAAGTTTCATAGTATGGTTATTTTTTTATATTTAATATTGATATTTTTGGTTAAAGGACAAATTTATTTAGGAGAGTAGTAAATGGACACCGAAGAAAATGAGAATTATTAAAGTATATTATTTATAATTTACTTATTACTTTATTTTGACTGTAAATATTACATACATGTAAGCATAACCTTATTACATTTAGATTCCTACATAAGAAATGTAGATATTTAATTAAAAAATAAAGACTTTTCTCCTAGACGTGTAATGTGCACGAAAAATGAGAAACACCCTAAAAATATGGTTTATAACAGTCCCTTTAACTAGCCTTTGGTCGCGGCGCCACAGCCTTCGTGAAATTTGATATATGCGGTCAATGTTCCATTAATTACATTTTAGTTCAAATATGTGCTTCTTTCGTGAAACAGATTTTAGCTTAAACCTGAGATTACATTTTTATTTGATCTCTTTAATTTTTATTATGTGGTAATAAATTTTGTATATTACATTTTACTACTTTTTGTAATATTATTATACTACTTTTTGTAATAAGTCCGTATTTGTTAGTGTAACTAAGGAATGAAAAATCAAAAGTTTTCACTGCAGCGTGGCGCCTAAACAGACTTCGGTTGGCATGCCACCATCCAGCGTATATTTATGAGCCGGCCATGTTACACGTTAGACTCTATTAGATTTACGTCTCTATATATGACGATTTCTACCTTATGTCTTACGGGGCAATGTCTACGAAATAACCGTTTGCAATATAAGTTTTCCAACTAAAGAAAAAAATGTATTTTCGCAGGATATGCAAAGATAAACCAAATTGTTTAATTATTTTTCTTTTATATTATTGCAAAACAATGAGTTGCAGCGCTAAGGACCGCGAGTTCGAATCCCGCACTGGTATTTTTATGACGTACAAATAATTGTTCCGGGTCTGGATGTTTGCCCTTGTGAAATTTATATAATATGTCAACTGCCCCCACGATACAGGAGAGAACCCTAGTGTAGAGATAACGTATTTTCAAATTAAAGAAAGGAAGGAAAACCAGGATATGCCACCGCAATCTTTCCCATGTCCAGCTATGTACTTCACATGTCCACGTATTATAAAACATAATATTTAAATGACGTTTATGTTATTTTAAATTATTAATGTTCATTGCTGGAAAACGAGGCATTCCTTGAGCCTTCAGGGGTGAAATGATTATAAATTATAAATTTGGTTCTTAATCGATTATACGTTGTATGTAATCTATGATTATATTATGGACCACAGTTGCACTTATCATCTGTGGATTTTGTGCTTCTTTGTCATCCTCTTTTTATAAAAAAAAAAAACCTTTCATCGCTGTAATAATGAAAGATTGGGTAAAAATAGAAAAAAAGGTAAATTACAAATAAGTTGATTTAGTTGTTAACTTACTAGAGAGACTGCGGATAGATCGGTGTAAACTCCAGTCTAGGCTTGTATTCTTACAACTCAGAAATTACTGATTATTGGCTTTGTGTATAGATAATAATAATTGCGTGGTTTAGTGATCGAAGTAAAATTTGATTGTAGAGCTCTGGTGGCAAAAGTTCTTGGTTTATTTTACGTTTGACGTTTTGTTTTATTATATTGTGTAACGGTATCGATTATAAGCTGATTTATTTTTAACATCTTATTTTAGATTACGAAATGTAATCATAATGAAAAAAACATATTTCAGTTGATGAGCTATACCCACCAGCAAACGATAAAAAAAACGATGTCTCCTGCACGCGGCAAGGCGAGCGATAAATAATAGGTCTTTACATATGAAATTGTCGTTCTGCAGTACTGGCCATTTCAAATCAAAATAATTTTTGTTTGGCTAACAATTCTAATTTCAAATTAATTTTATTTTAAAAATATGGATTTTTTTTTCAAACTTAGTCATTTGTTTATTGATTAACGTAATCTTTTTTTTTCGTCATCATGGATACGTTAAAAATTTGAGTAATTATTTCGCAGAATTTCGCACCAATACTACAAACGAACACACCACCTGTAATTTCGACCAGAAAAATCCTCGTGGTCGTCCGAAAACTTTGGTCAACAATGACGAATTAATGACGATTGTGGAAGCTGATAATACTCAATCTACGGCTGAATTAGCAGCATCTTTCGACGTTAATATCAAAACAATAAAGGTCTATTTGCGTCAAATTGGCAAGGTAAAAAAACTTGACAAATGGGTGTCCCACGAACTCAATGATAGCAAGCACGAAATACGCGTCGAGACGCGCCTTGCACTGCTCAACAGGCACACAAACGAAGGAATTTTGAACCGCATTGTTACCTGCGACGAAAAATTGGTTCTGTTTGACAATCGCAAGCGCTCAGCAAGTTGGTTGAATGCTGGTTCAGCACTTAAACAATGCCCTAAACGAAAACTTACCCCCAGAAAAGTGATGGTCACTGTTTGGTGGTCTAGCGCCGGTGTGATTTAGCATCTAGGTATATAGGTAGCGCAGTAGCTAAGCGTTTAGCTGCGTAGCTGCGGGTCACAGGTTTGAATCTCGCGTACTACAAGTTTTTGTATGAGCTACAGATAATTGTTGATGGTCTGGATGTTTTGTCCATGTGCATGTACAATGCCCCAACGATACAGGAGAACAATCTGGAATGGGTAACATCATCATCGTCATCATAACAGCATATCAAAAGTCCACTGGTCCATTCTAAACATAGGTTCAATTCTAGATTAGGGAAGCGTAATATGGCGTTCGGCGTTGAACGGAATGAAAGAAGGTTCATGCGCCATTTATCGTTCCCTTGGCAAGCTGAGAAATCCCTGTTAGTACTCCTATGTCATTAGAATTCTTTGAGTAGACGGGACAAGCAAAGACATTAATATTTTGTCATAAAAGCATTAGAAGCTACGTGTACTGTCTGATGGGTAGCATCGTCTTCCTAATAACTACTAGAAAATAAAAAAAAAACAAGCCAAGAGTGGCAAATATACCCCTTATGACTCAGTCTCAGGCTTGCCTGCCTAAAGTCCACTGCTCATAGGCCTTGGCCTTATGAGCAATGTTATGGAATTTAGGCTGTAATGGAAATAAATTAATAAATAGGCCTCCTATATGGTATTATTTTCCTAAAATTAAATATTGATATTGATATTTCATTTTACGAAATATAATTAATTTTAAAATGTTGTAATTTAAATTTAATATAAAACAATACCACAAGTCGTTAAGCTAAACTGGTAAGTTCTGTTTATTATTGGGTAATACCTACAATACATCAAATTGTGAGATGTTGCACAAAGTTAACCTTACGCGTACAATGTCCTGATTTATGTTTACTGGCGCCTTTATAGCGAGTGTAGAGCCGTTTAAACTTTCGGGGCCATTTGCTGATACACTGTACGTTAGTTCTAAGTCCAAATATTGCTTTGCTTAGTTCTGTGACAAACGTTGTATATGATCGAGTAGCATTAACATATTACTTTGAACTATACACTTAGTATTGATCGTTCGGTACTTTAATATTCATAGATCTTTGGTACATCCTATGCATAATAGCACGTCATAAAACAACAAATAAATGCAAGGCAAAGACTTTGATCGTACAACCTAGAGGTATAACAATATAGTTTAAGGGTATATAATAATAATTATTATTCATAAAAATTTTCATTTTTTTAAAAAATTAGTTTAAGTTCATTATACATGAATGTCCGCTTTTTCGGAAGTCAATTAAGGTCCAGACTGAAAACCAGTGCTGTGGTATACCACATATTATTACCGTGGCGGGATCCTTTTCAAACGACTTCAAAAAAGGAGGAGTTTCTCAATTCGTCGGAAAATTTTTTTTCATGTATGTTCACCGATTATTCAAAGACGCCTGAACCGATTTGGAAAATTATTCTTTTGTTTCAAAGGGTATACTTCTCAGGTCGTCTCATTTAAATTTTATCGAAATCATTCGAAGGGTTTTAAAAAAATAAACAGTAAATTATAATCACATTGAAGTCGTTTGTACAAAATTTTAAATTTGCCACTTGTTGACATCACACAACAGTATTATTACAAATTTGTAATTTGTATTACGAATTTCTATGTTTCTTAATGTTGTGTGTTGGTTAAATAAAGTCTTTCTTTGTTTCTTTATACCTGCATGTACTTTTTTATTTATTATAAACTAGTGCTTGACAATCCGCACTTTCGAAGCGAATTCTTGCCTTGAAGACATCCAAATTGTAATAAGACGGAAAGACAGACGTTGTATAGTTATTCCACTCCTTGGCTGTACGCATAAGGAGAAGCAAACCGCTTAATTCAAATGTTGACATCAAAAAGGTGGTGACGCGCCGAGCTTTCCATTATCGCACAACCAGATGGTTCCACAGAAAGATGAGTGAGGGATTAAATCATACAATTTCTTAAATAAATTTTATGTTAAAAAGAAAGTTAACTTGAAGTTAGATAAAAAGTTAGAAGATAGAATTCAAAGGTAATAAAACCATGTATTCGTACATTCGCAAATAAAAAATTATTTAAATTTAATTTAATATTTGTTCGACTTTTCTGAAGTAAAGTTATTTCTTATAACACTTAACGGGAACCACAGGGGTTTTGTTAAATGTTGTTTAGGCTTCTACTGAACATAATAGCATAAAGTACAAATTTTCACATTCCATTTTCATTTAAAACCTTCTAAGTATACTGAACGCAAAATGTTGAGAAACAAGAAAAATAATTACCTTGGAAGTGAAAATTAATTAGCCTCCTTTTTTTTAATATTACAAGGCATTTCATTGCTTGGAACTGCTTTGTACTATTCAAAAAAGGCGACAATCGAGCCCAACTTTGATGATTTTGAAGGAAACCGAAAATTTTAAATTTTTCTAAAAATATTAGCTTTGAAATAAAACAGAAAATTCTAAAAGAAAATCCTATTATAATTTATACGCGTTTTTAAAAATATTTAACTAAAATGTGCCAGGTAAATGTGAAACGGCCAAAGGTTGTTTGCGGCTCGAGGCTTTCAAAGGCACAAAGGGATAAAACTCTGCAATTTATGCTGGAATAATTATTGTATTCGCAGAAAAAAAAAAGGAACAGATTTTATTAAAAGACAGGAAATTTTGTTTGATTCACATCTTACATCGGCTACGAAACAAAGGCACTTGACAAAACTAAGTCTTTGAAACCAAAAGGAATACTCTTAACTTCCTCAAAGCAAACATTAAACTACTTTCAATAATGATTTCTTATATTTACGCGAACACTACACATTGAATAAAACTAATTTTACGGATTATATCGCGTTTAATCAACTTATTTTATTAATTCCGACGTTTCAGGTGCTTTACATCACCCATGGTCACGGGGACTGAGGTGATTGACGTCCCGATGTCAGAGTTAATCCGGAGTACCTTCAGCTTTTTAATTATTAATTTTGGTCCGATCTACGCAGAATGAACTAACTGTGTCTTGAAGTCTTGCGGTGGTATGCTTGAGTTTAGTTTTAATTTTATTAATTACAGGATCCCAAGCATGTGGTAGTACCAGCCTCCTCTCTATTGAAATTAGGATGTTTTTAATTTCAATAGCCTCACGTATCATCCTTGGCAGGAATCGATGTTCTTTCGCGAGCATTTGTGGTTTATCAAATCTAATGTAATGGCGGGGCCGTCTAGGATATGATCACAAACTGCAGACTTCCGGAACGTTGGTGCCACGTCAGCTATGTGTTCACATAGCTGACGTGGCTGTAAAATTAGTTTTATACAATACTTAGAATAAATCAAAGAGTTCGCATAAAAAAGTTTTGTAGTTTTCTATAATATTATGTTTGGAATTGCAACGATTCTGATTTAAATTTCAAACACTCTGCTTGCATATATTTTGTTTGGTCAATTTTGATAATTGCTATTTGCATCGTAAAGACTTATGTTAATTCGCGGCAATACATTAATATGAATGTGCATAACGTTGGTTTATAGTGATTTCAATTCTGACTGAAGCAATTTCTGCTATTTTTCCAATATTTTCATTTAATTAAGGTTTACAAACAAAGTTACAGTCCACCCGATGGTGTCTACGTCAGTCCGCGGACACCTGCAGCCATCTTAAAAGAAATATGTACTATAGATGCGTTGTCACCTGTGAGGACTAAGACAGAATGCCTGTAATTATTCTGGTTCCTATACCCTTCAGACCGAAACACAGCAGTTTAAGCATTCTTTTTGGCGGCAAAGATAGGATAGAGAGAGAGAAGAGAAGAGCTTGGTTCTACCACGTTAGTGTTTTAATTACCTCCAATAATTACCACTATCAACATAGCAATAGCACTAGCAATTTCTTCTTTTATGTTGGAAAAAAAGTTTGTTCCCAACATAAAAAGAAGTAACGGGAAATCTTGCAACCACCATAATTTATTGCAGTTAAAAGATTGACGTACACTTCTTCCTACACAAATTTTATTTCTACATGACGTTTGTAGTAATTAAATTGATGAGAAGCAAGTTTGATCCTATATGCACAATGCATATATGCAGCCTACAGGCACAGGCCTTCTCTCTTACTGTGAGGGTTTAAAAACTTACTCTTAGTCCTCAGAGCTATATCTGCATATAGATAGATGTAGATGTCTATGGGCCACAGCATACACTTACCATCTGGCGAATAATAATAGAATAATAAAAGAAAAACAACTATTCAATGTCTTTATGTATAAATTTACATAGTATTTTTTACTAATATAGGTATACTTGTAACTAAAATGTGTATTTATTAATGTTACTTCATTTTTTCTTTACAATAGAAAGGTAATTTTATGAAGCTTGTTTTTTTCTATTGCTAATGATTTTTTAACTACCAAAGCCCTTAAAGCTAAACCTCTTCGGTTATGCTTTTCACATAGTCATAATAGTGCATTTTTGCATTTAATTTTATTTACATAACTTTAACTAACAGAAACTCGCACAAACCGCAATTAAGTAAATGAGCGCGCGACGAGGGAGCAGCGAGCTGTGTTCAAGGCACGTTTAATTACCGAGCTCTACGCAACAGGCTAAATTGCCCGAAGACAAATCAGTAGTTAATCCCGTTTGAAGAAAATGTTGTTACTCTCTGTGTACTTATATAATACTTTAACTGTATCATTATTTCTTCATTTATTTCAAGAGAAGCGACTACCACCAGCGATTTTTCCGAACCGATACGACTTGGGGCTAGAAAAGAAAAAGAGAGAAGAGCCTACTCTTCTTTATATGATTGATAATAGAATCAGGCGTTACTCTTAGAAATCCATTATAATAGGTCGGGAGAAAGTTTCTTCATATTTTGTTTCTATAAAATTGAAGAAAAATTTCTTTGATTGTAGGTACTGTTTGTATCTGGCTGGTTTTAATATCAATACATATAGGACATTAAGAAAAAGAAAAATAAGAAGTAAAAACAAAGCAAAGGGGAATGCCCACCGTTCATAGACACTTCGGCCATGGGTGCACACATATAAAAGCATATGGAAATGATAATATGCAATTAAAAGAATGAAATGGTTAAGGAATTGGTTTAAAAAAAGTCCGGAATTTTAAGATATAAAGGTTTTTATTTTCACAAATACAGTTTTTTAACAATAATTTTACTGTAATACATATATACATAATCAAGTTTTGATAAGATCTGTAAGGTATTTTATGGTCTTATACATCATTTGTATCATACACAATCAGTACATCATCCAGGAATTGAGCAGGAGGCAAAAGTCTGATGCCGTGCCCAACCCAAATACCATATAACTGTCATAACATGGGCATATCATCCTACCGTTCGACGGCCGACAATACAATAATTGCAACAATACTTTTAAATTGCACTTCTACCAGAATCATTGCCACTAATTATAATATATATAAAATATAGTTTACGACTGATGTGTCAACTTGCGATTCACATGACAGGGCCTAGCTTCTTGTATTTTTTTTTTTTGCGCCCAATGCAAGGACACCCTCCGAAGCGGTGGAGGGAGGTGGTGAATGCTCCTAGCATACCACGCAGCCGGCTGCGTGGTTATGTGGGACTCACTTTGAAGAAGTGCCTACCCACTAAACACCACCTTGCCACATTAGCCCGAAGGCTTTACAGTGGAATCGGATACGACCTCCCTCGGGGAGAGGGAGGTGTGGGGCACAACCGTCCGGGGACGGAAGCGCGGATCAACCAACACAGCCGCAAAGTGCGACGGTGCTGGAGAAATGAGAGTGGGAATCGCATGTGCGAGCACTGACTGCCAGCGCAACCGCACGGGGGCGGCGGCACTAGCGGGCGGGGACAGGGAGGGAAGGCACTCACCGTCCAACGGTAAGTGCGGGACGCACAACACAACCGCACGGGGGCGGCTGGCGGAGACGGGAAGGCTCCCACCGTCGCCCGAACCCATATTCATGGGCACGGAAACACGGCGACGGCGAGACAGCTAAGCACAACCGCACGGGCGCGGCTGTGCTAGCTGAGCGGGAGGGCGAAACTCGACCGTGCAAGGACGGGAGTGTGGGAGGGCACCCAACCGCACAGGGACGGAAGAGCGGTCAGCCAACGCAACCGCACGGGGGCGGCGGCGCCAGCTGAGGGGGACGGGACGGGACTGACGTTCTATTCTAAGAAAACTGTGCCGACCGAAGGAGAAGACCCGTACGGGTGCTCGGTCAGCGGCGGACCCCGCAAGAGCACGACCGCTCGGGGGCGACGGCGCAAGCGGAATGCTTCTTGTATAGGACAGTTACTATATATACTCTTTGGGCCTAGCTTTCAGTACGATGTTGCCACTTAACAGACATAAAATCGATAAATCGATATCGATTTTTATTCGATTATAATTTCATAAAAAGAAAAATCTTTGAGGCGCTTTAAGTTCTGCACGCCTTTAAAATATGTTTTCTTATATTTATTTAAATTCTATTTTAAATGTTTAAAATTGTTAAGAATAGATAAAAATAACAGTTAAATTGTGCAGTAGCGCTTTTGTTATGCTCTAAAGAATTAATAGTAAATCTACTAGCAATTCGCTTGTTTAATTATCATAACATCATAATAATTATCGAAAAATAATATTAACACTATAATAATGACACCATAAAAATCGAACTAAAAACAGAGAATCGATTTTTTAAACGAGATTTGTAATTAGCAACACTTTTCATTTTATCCACAAACTAATGAATTACGGATTTACGTAATTTCAGTTTTATCTTTTCGGTAATTTTTTTTTTAAATAAAAATGTTGCGGATCTTGTTTGGATAAATGAATACCGCGATAAATAACCATAAAAAAGATGTATTTTTTTAACAAATGCAAATTGTTGGGCGCTTCATGGCCAAAATTGGGCATTTCCTTTTATGTTGCAGAAGTGAACGGAAGAGTCGGGAAGGGACGCCCTAGACGAAGGTTTATCGACCAAATTGGTGGATATATTGAAAATGGGCCAGATTAGGAGTACCCTTAACCGACGAGCGTGTATGCGTAGATATATGGATGTAAAGGAGGCGAGAGAAGTGTGTCAGGATCGTGCCAAATGGAAGTCCGTAGTCTCTGCCTACCCCTCTGGGTGACAGGCGTGAGTGTTTATATATGTAAGAAGTAAAAAACACTTTCCCGACATTTTTCAATTATTTTTCTGTTCGCCAAAATGAGTGAATCTATCGAAAAAAATTCGATGTCAGTAAGAGTAGCACAAAGTTGGTTCAATGGTTTTCAGTTCGGGAATTTTGATGTCAAAGATGCAGCTCACTCAGGTCGCCCTCATACGGACATAGTCGATGCTATTTTTAAAAAAGTGGATCAAGATTAGCATATTAGTAGTTACGACATAGCCGTGAAATTGAGGACTGACCACAACACACACACTTTTTACCACTATTTGTCCACTACAGATATTTGGGTACTACTGGAGCTCACTGAAAGAAACCTAATGAATTGTGTACTCATTTGCGATTCTCTATTGAAACGTAATGAAACCGAACCATTTTTGAAAAGATTGATCACTGGTGATGAAAAGTGGATTACATACGACAAGAACGTCTGAAAAAGATCGTGGTCAAAAGCTAGTCAAGCTCCACAGACTGTAGCGAAACCCGGATTAACACGCAATAAGGTGATGCTGTGTGTATGGTGGGATTGGTAGGGCATCGTTTATTATGAGTTTTTCGCCGGCCAAAACCATCGATTCGGATCTTTACTACCAACAACTAATAAGACTCAAGCAAGAAATTGAGAAAAAATGGTCGGAATTGATCAACAGAAAAAGAGTAGTCTTTCATCATGATAACGCGAGACCATACACACCTTTGGCCACTCAGCAAAAATTGAGAGAGATTGGTTGGGAAGTGTTAATGCATCCACCATATAGTACGGACCATGCACCCTCAGATTTTTACCTGTTTCGGTCTCTTCAGAATTCATTGGGTAGTGTTAGGTTATCATCAAGAGAGGACTGTCAAAACTACATGTCGCATTTTTTTTAATCAAAAATCCCAAGGTTTCTACAGCAACGGGATTATGTCACTGCCTACAAGATGGCAACAAGTTATCGAAACAAAACTTTTTCCTCGATGTTAAAAAGTAATTAGTTAAGATCCAGGTGAAACCTGCGAAGGAAACATTGGAAAGTGAAAACCTTAGGTTGTCTCGTTTAGAGACAAAACACGTGTCGTATTACCGACGGTGGTGTGTGTTTCCTAGTGTAGGGTGTTGGGATTAGTTGTAACGGGGATAGTAAACACAATTAAGGGAGGGCTAGAGGTGTTCTTCAAACTGGATAACACATCATTTTATTTTATTACGCGGATATTAGATTATTAATTTTTAACATCTTTAACTTCTTTAAAAGGCCGGCATCGCATCTGCAATGTTCCAAACAAAATCCCTGTTGTTGAAGTTATTCATGGGCGGTGTTTGCATTGACGGTCTAATGCCGATTGCAGTTTACCTTAAAATTATTATTATCGTCATTAGAGCTCTTAGCAAGTCCACTGCGGAACATAGGCAAGACATTCTCCAAGGAATACTACAAACGGTCCGGAACCACCTGCATCCTTCGTTGTCATTTACATTGTATTACCAGGTCGACACTTACATATATCACACTTTGAATAAAGGTGCAAAGAAATTATAAATAATACTTCTACATATTGTTTCTGCCGTGTCGCGGCAGCATGAGAATTCCACCATCCTAGCCCCGAGGGTGTCATCTCATGGTTCAGATAGATGGCGGTATAACCGTCTCGTTTACGCAGGACGTAAAATTCCCAGACCGGCGAATATCAGAATTGCCGCTAACGGCCACGGAAGGAAATACGATGAATGGTGATTGGGATGATTGGGGCGATTCGGAAAAACATGTTATGTTTAAATATATATCATTCCGTGGGTATCACCGGAGACGACACAAAGGGTAACTGAAAGTTACACTAGGAAGGTAAACTAGGATATGGGCAGCAGCATATTCCTGATAACAATAAAAAACTGCGTCTGCTAACTGTGGCAACTGTGATAAACTGTGGATTTTGATAGGCTGCAATGAAAACGATGATGAAGTTAAAATAATGATTTACTTGAACTAATAATTTCTTATTTTTCTGTAAAGTAAAGTGTTACAATTCCAGTCGCACAGCCTCACATCTGTGTGAGCACTGGCTAGTAAATTAAACACAGTGTCGCAGTGTCACCGTTAGCCTTTCATATATTTTCATTACACGTCCGTTCGAGACCGCCGCGTGTACTATTCACAAATTGTAGCCAGGCTAAGGAAATAAAATTTTATTTCAGTTTGGGAATATCTTCTCAAATATGTACGAATTTCATTACGGAACGTCATTGTGTTCGCACTGGTTGTGTTGGAGTGGATTTTATTAAAACAATAAATTCTTAAATTGCATCTGGGTTTTATTTATTTATTTATTTATTTATTCACTGATATGGTAACATGCCACCTTGTAGTTGCGGTATTAGAATATCCACTATCCCATTTTACCCCGTAAGTGTTGTAGGAGGCCACAGTTAAACAGGAGATTGGCGGAAAACTGCGGTTGCTGACCCGTTTTCCAGGCCCGTTTTTTTTATAGGAGAGGGGGCAAACGAGCATGCGGTTCACCTGATGTTAAGTGACTACCGCCGCCCATGAACAACTGCAACACCAGGGAATTGCAGATGCGTTGCCGGATTTTAAAAGGAGTAGGCTCTTTTCTTGAAGGTCCCTAAGTCGTATCGGTCCGGAAAAATCGCTGGTGGTAATCGGTTCCACAAGGAAGTTGTGCGAGGAAGAAAACATCTTCTAAATCGTACAGTGGTGGACCGCCAATCATCCAGATGGTATGGATGGTATCGCGAGTTTTGTCGCGATGTGCGATGGTGAAATTGAGCGCCTGGAATTAGTCCGAACAATTCCTCAGAGCACTCCCCGTGGTACATGTGATAAAATACGCAAAGAGATGCAACATCTCTACGCAGTGCTAGTGAGTCAAGCCGATCGGAAAGAACTCGGTCGTCGACGATTCGATCCGCTCTGCGCTGAATGCGGTCAAGTGGAAGGAGCTGGCACTGGGGAGCCCCAGCCCAGAGATGGGAACAGTATTCCATGTGAGGCCGAACCTGCGCCTTGTAAAGTTGCAGGCGGTGCCGGCATGAAATACTGCCCGCTCTACTGAGCACGCCAAGCTTTTAGAGGCCAATTTGGCCTTCTTCCAAGTGACCACGGAACTGCTTGTCACTCGATATGTCAACGCCGAGGATTCCGATACTGGCTGAAGCAACAAGGGGAGTGCCTTGAAACTGAGGAGATACGACAAAGGGGTTCCTTTTAGCGGTAAACGCGCAAACTTGTGTCTTCTGGGGATTGAACTGGACTAGATTTAGTCGTTTCAATCCGAGACTTTGTTCAACAAAGTCTCGACTTCAGACACAAGTTTGTTCCGGTACTCGGCGACGTTTTCCCGAGAAATATTGGCACGGCCGGTGTATAGAGCATCACCAGTGCTGTTATCCGCATAGCAATGAATGTTACCGGTTTGCAACATATCATTGATATGCAGAAGAAACAGCGTTGGTGATAGCACGCAGCCTTGTGGAACACCAGCGTTAATAGGCTTGTAATCGGAGCACGCACCGTCTACTACGACCGTCTACTACGACCTTGATGCCCCGATCTGCAAGAAAACTGGTGATCCAATTGCATAATTTCTCGGGAAGCCCATAGGAAGGAAGCTTCGAAAGAAGCGCTTTGTGCCAGACCCGATCGAAGGCCTTCGCTATGTCCAAACTAACGGCCAATGCCTCCCCCTTGGACTCGATCGCCTGCGCCCATCTATGTGTTAGGTAAACAAGAAGATCACCAGCTGAGCGACCCCGACGGAAACCGTACTGGCAGTCACTAATCAGCTGGTGCTCCTCGAGGTACCGCATGAGCTGGCAATTAATAATGGACTCCATTATTTTCGAGAACAAGGAGGTAATGGCGATAGGCCTGTAATTGGACGGATCAGAGCGGTTACCTTTTTTAGGGATCGGGTGCACGAAAGCTGTCTTCCATGAATTCGGGACAACGCCTAGGGAGTAGGAGTACCGAAAAGACGCGTTAGAACCGGTGCCAACTCTGGAGCGCACGTCCTCAACAATTGGCGGGATTCCATAGGCCCACTCGACTTGTAGATGTCCAGGGAGGGAGTGATTTGCGTACTGAGCACTGTGTAAATCGCACATCAGGCATAGAGCACTCACACTGCGGGATGGTCGGCGGTGTGTTCCCCCCGTCATCCAAAGTCGAGTTGGACGCAAAAGGGACCCTAAAAGGTCGGCTTTCTCTTTTGCGGCATGGGCCAGTGAGTCATGCCTGTGCAGAGATGGTAGTGATGGCTTACAGAAATTCCTTGGACAGCCTTGGCGAGACCAGAATGCACGGGTTCCCGAAGAAAGGCGAACTAGTTTCTCGTCAATTCTGCCTATGTGCTCTGATTTTGCCTTGCAATAACTCTTTGAAGGAACTGGAGGCGAAGTTATACTTCTTTTAAGCATGCTGGTGTTTACATTCCGAGCCGCCGAAGCCTCAGCCCAGGCCTGATAACACTCCTGCTTACTGCGTAATGCAGTCTTACAGGAGCGACCAAACCAAGGCTGCGATCTGCCACCGATGGGTACCACAGATGATGGAATAAATAGTTCCATTCCTGTAGCACAACATCGGTGACAGAGTCAACAACAACGCTGGGATCATCCGGCGAGAAGCAAACCCGCCCCATGGGTGGGATGCAAAGAAAGACCGCATTCCATCCCAATCCGCCGACCTATTTACGTGGTAGAGCCATGCTGCAGCTATATTAGTAGTATAGTTGTAGTACGAATGGGTCGACTCGACCGGGAAGGACCACGCTCTCACAGAATACCAGCGTAAAATAGCAGCTTAACGCTGCTGTGTTTCGCATGGTGAGTGTAGAGAACCGGAGACCCTTTTTACTGGAAAAGAGGCATTCCATCTTAGTCCTCACGGGTGACAACGCATCTGCATTTCGATTCTTTATTGAAGATAGATGTAGATGTCTATGGGTCACAGCAACCACTTACCATCAGGTGGACTGTGTGCTCGTTTGTCACCCTATCCTATAAAAAAAAAACCTGTAATGCCAAACACGGCGGCAACCTGCAGAATGCAACCGCGAGGAGAGCGTGAGTGGCACCACACTCCGGATCAGACAATGGTCCGAAGAGACAAGAGGGGCATCGACGTAAACCTGATATCCGTCCAGATGAGAGGTCAGCAGAAGATCCAACAGGAAGGTGTATGATCCTCCATCTGGAATCCACGTAGGCGAAGTAACCAGTTGTGTCAGACCATATGCCAAGGCAAAGTCATAAACAGATCTCCCGCATGATCGGTTAAACGTGAACCGAGCCAATCAGCGTGGTGGGCATTAAAATCGCCAAGTATCACGATCTCTACGGATGGGATCTGTTGTAGCAAAAATCTGTAGCCATTTGGACGTGGTCGATGAGTCGGTCTGTGTCGGCATTACCGCTATGGGACCTATACAGGCACCCGTAGACGCGGGGATGGTCGTCGCTGTCTACGCGCAGCCATAGGATGGACAGGTACGGACCTGTCCATCCTATAACTCATCTCACCTTCAAGACTGCCGAGGCGTCGAGAACAGATATCCTCTCTGACGTATACGCAAACTCCAGCCCGGGGCACAAAGAAGTGTTCTAATTTGTACCCCGGGTAGGAAGTACAGTATCAGCCGGAGAGGACACCTGCGTCTCGGTCAAAAAGAGCAAGGCCGGCTTCGCCGTCTGTAGATGGTAGTGGACGGCGTTAAGATTCGAGTGAAGTCCCCTGATGTTGCAGAAGTCCACGGATATCGTGGCAGGGGTCGCCATGGTTTTATTGCTCTGTTTGCCCCGTGCAGTGTTAGTATAGAGCGGGATTTTGCCCCCCCCCAGAATACGCGGGGCAGCCTGAGCACCCACGCTCAGGAATAGGGTAGCTGACCGTGGATGCTAAGTGAAGGATTCTCCATTACCAGGGGTGCTGGTACCCTCCTGGGGTAGTTCTTTCTTTTAAATTCCGCTACCATGTTATGGAGGTTGGGCCTCCGGCCACCTGCACTAACCAAGCGAAACGCAGAAGCAAAGCTCTTACTTTACGTTGGTATTCTGTGAGGTCGTGGTACCGCCCCGGTTCGAGCCGGCCCATCCATGCTACAGCAGAAGCTGCAACGCGGCTCTACCACAGTTGCTTTATTACGACAAAAATATATCTATCATTTTATTATAGTCGTATTTTCTAAATAAGTTTTGGCAGTAATGAGAATACATAATGGCAAACGTGGCGATTATGGTACAATTATCTATTATTTATCAAAAGAACAATGTAACCATTACGTCTTTACTTATCCACTCCATAGTACTCCATAGCCAGTTCACTCCATAACATAGGCGTCTATCAGCATGGGAGGTTTCACTGTAATCGGAAACTTGATAGGCAGATACTTTAGTAATAGATACGTCACTTTAAAAGTAGTGTTTTTTTTTATAGAATAAGGGTGCCATCGAGCACACAGTCCACCTGATGGTAAGTGGGTGCTGTAGCCCATGCTACAGCACCCACTTACCGATATCATCACTTACCATCACCACTTAATTGATGTTGACGTCTATGGAGATATCAACATCAATTAAGAATCAAAATGTAGATGCATTGTCACCCTTAGGCAGTCCTCAGGGGTGACAATGCATGACAGATGGAATGCCTCGTTTCCATTAAAAAGGGTCTCCGGTTTTCTACACTCACCATACAAAACACAGCACCATTAAGCTCCTATTTTACGCTGGTATTCTGTAAGAGCGTGGTCCTTCCCCGGTCGTGCCGAGCCATTCGTGCTATAACCATAATATAGCTGCAGCGTGGCTCTACCACGCAAAAAAAAAATAAGTCACTAAGTTTAAAAATACTCGTTGTCTTCGTTATCGGCATGAGTATTGTAGTTTGACACATTAGATGCCTAGAATAATATTTGAGGTAACACGGTATTCTTACGTATATATATTTTATAAGGATAATTTGTAACTGTTGGAAGGAAAATTGTCTAAATTGTGAGTTTTTTTGCCGCTTTTTCTCACCAGGTCTCCTCGCAAAAAAGTGCATTGTAAAAACCAATTTATATAAATAAAAATCAATTGCCGCATGTATGAAAGATCGTCACTTGAGTACTTTCGGCTCGACCGATTTTGATAAAATTTTTTGTGAGCGTTTGAGTGGGTTGGATGATTTGACTTCGACTTTGGCATGCTTACTAAATTTAAAGCAGTCTCGTCTCGCCCTATTTACGACATTATTACAAGGTGATGAATCTTAGATTTATAAATACGATTAACAAAGTGGATAGTTTTGCTGTGAGTGTTAGTGAAACCACAGAATAAATAATAGTTGGTGAAACCAAAATAAAGAAACGCCTACTAAAGTGACGCGGTCGAGAATCAGTGGGGAAAATTTGATCGCTAGTTTTTTTCACTTTGACGGAGTATCTGGTGTCTATTGCTTTACGAAGTCGACGTAGCATCAGTTCCGAATGGTATACTGCCAAATGCTTGCCAGAAGTGTGACGGCTGTGAACGACAATAAGCGACCGAAAACGGGGCTTCGCGGGCTGCTTTATCATGACTATGCAACCGAGCCGCGCTCAGCGATTAAAACGGGTGATTTCCTGGACAGCACACCGGTTAAGTTTTAGGGTCACTTTCCTTAAAGGCCCGATTTGACACTATGTGACTAACTGTTATTTCTTAAAATAAAATAACCAGCTAAAAGGGAGCATGCCTTAGAAGAAGTGTCTGAGGCGTGTCTGAAACTTTGGTGGAGAGTTCTTTAAAAAGATTAGATAATAAATACTTTAGTTATAAAACTTTTTTCTGAGTGGCCCACGTAGTTTCATTGTTACGTCAATTTATGGAATAATGATAATACTAATAATAATAATAATAAAAAAATAGGGTAATCATTTCAGTAGTTAAAATATTTATTAAGAGATCTCCATAAATTGAGATTTTTCGTCGTTTAGATCGTTTGGTCATAATTCTCATAAAGAAACTTATATAAGTCTTATGTCAAATTAGACTAATAAGCTTCTCGGATATACATCAGAAGGTTAACTGTTAAAATAATAATATTGTGACAGCGGATGTTCAATTTGCTCTCCAGTTTACGCATCGTTATCGGCAATAAAACAGCATACTGCACTAAAAATTCAATATCAATAGAGCAATCACAGTGCGACTTAATTAGATGATAACCCCTACTCGTAAGTATGTAAAAATCAACAGTCGCTGCAGCTATATTATGGTAAAACACGCTCTCGCTTATTTTTGCTGTGTTTTATATAGTGAGTGTAGAGAACCGGAGACCCTTTTCACTAGAAACGAGGCATTCCATCTTACTCCTCGGCGGTGACAGTGCATTTGCATTTTGATGATGTCTATGGGCCAAGGTAATCTGCGTGCTCGTAAAAAACAGTAGTCAATCTTTTTGGGTCGTTAGATGCTACGCCATTGATAACTCGTGATTGGTTCATCACTCATCAGTCTAATTTTGCTCCCCGCGCTTAGTTAAATTTTTTTAAGAAATCGTCATACTATATAGGAGTTTCTAAAGTATTGTGGAAGCGTTTCTAATACATAAATACACATGGAAAAACAGCTAGACCTCGAACAATTTGCGATTATGCTCTCTTTAATTCATATTTTAAATTATTTGTATACGAGACCTACAATTTATTGTACTTTATATATAAAACGAATTAATGTTTTCAGTTGAACCAACATCTAGGAGAGAGCATGGACCGGCTGCGTGCCTGGGATGCACGCCAGGAGCAGTTGGAGACGACACTTCACACTGTTCAGAATGCAACCGCTGAATATAGTTTGCTAATGTACCTCATGCTGCGCAAGCATCGCTGCCTGGGGCCTCACAAGGGTTCGCCCGCCAACTGCCTCTTTGATAAGGAGTTGGACAATATACATTTCCTAAGAAGTAACATGCTAGAAGTGTAGCTATATGTTTTGATGTATATAGATTTTTTTGGATTTGTTATTAAATTATATTTTTCAAATATTTTATTTTTATTTTTAATAGGAGAAATTAAATTATTTTAGACATTGATCTTTATATATTGTATTTAATAATGCGAGGTGTAGTTGCGGAGTGAGTGGAACCGTAATGCTATGCCCTAATTAGCTGTCACAATACGACGACATTTATTGACCGGCCGACCGACTAATCAATTGTGATCCGTCTTTGTATGAAAGCTGAGAAATTTGCACACAACAATAATTTTGTATGGTTCTATGTATGGTTTACGTCGTCAGGTATACCTCTAAACTTGAAAACAAGATACTACGTACAACCAGACAAGCAGTGCGAGACCGAGAGGTCAATCGACGGACAACTCGGCTAGGCAGCATTGGGGAGATTGCTACACATCTTGCCAGCGATGAATTATGTATCTGATACGTGGACCTTCACTGCTGGCCGTATGAGGAAGCTCAAGGTCGCTCGGAGAGCTATGGAGAGGGCTATGCTCGGGGTTTCTCTGCGTGATAAATTTAGAAATGAGGATATCCGCAGTAGAACCAGAGCAACCGACATAGCCCAACGGATTAGTAAGCTGAAGTGACAATGGGCCGGCCATATAGCTCGAAGAACCGAAAACCGATGGCGAAGCAAGGTTCTCGAGTGGCAGCCACGTACCGGTAGGCGAAGTGTGGGGCGACCCCCCATTAGATAGAGTGACGACCTGGTAAGACATGCAGGAAGTCGATGGATGCAGGTGGCTCAGGACCGTGCTTTGTAGCATTCTTTGGGGGAGGTCTACTTTCAGCAGTGGACTTGTGAAGGGCTGTAATGATGATGATGATGTGATGAGGTTAACAGCAACTTACATAATTCGAACTGTATGTATGTTTACAATCGTTACCTATAAAAAGCCTGATGGTAAGTAGAAGTTGTGTCAAACAGAAGTCAATTTAATTCATTTTAAATATTTTTATAAAACACATATACATATTGAATCAATTTATAACTCTGGTATTCCTTAAACATTGAGATTCTGTGAGAAATTGTTTTCCGAAAGCATAGCGATCCTTTGAGATCCACT
The DNA here is from genome assembly GCA_029286625.1 of Parnassius orleans. Taxonomy (NCBI): domain Eukaryota; kingdom Metazoa; phylum Arthropoda; class Insecta; order Lepidoptera; family Papilionidae; genus Parnassius; species Parnassius orleans. The sequence goes on from JAGSMP010001596.1 coordinate 102,960, forward strand.
GAGACGTAAGAAGACTGCAGCCAAGTAAGAACTTGGCTGCAGTCTGCACTGCATTATTTTAAGAACGGCAAAGCCTCTGGGTAATACTGCCTTTTTAAATTTTAAAAGTTTTTGCTCCAGACAACCCTATCTCTTATTGCTGAGTGTTAAAACTGAAATTTGTACGCGATTGAAATTTGAAAGTGCTCTCGAGTTACTGCATTATTAATGAAATAGTATTTTGTTACTTTCTCGTCTTCGTAATGTGTGCTTTGCAGGGTTTTTGACCGCTGCTGGTAGCAGTCAATATGGCAACATAGTTAATATAGTCGGGTAATGAAGTTGAAGTTTTGCTAATGCAACGTATGGTGACAAACAAGCGCAAAGTTCACTAGATGGTAAGCACTGTAGTTAGGGTTGCCAAATGAAAAATGAAAAAGGAGAGCAAATTCGTGTATTTCGCAAAAAAGGGAAGATTTTAGACAAAAGTAGTGCATACTTAAATGAAACGATACAATAATTTTTTGGTTATTTTTTATGTTTAATTCGTCGACATTTTCTAAGAGAGTGATTCACAAAAACAAAAGTAGTTTTGTCATTCGTGCTTCAGCCATAATAAACATATACAGCTGCCGCGAGGTTCTACCAACTGGAAAGATAAAATAGTTTTTAGTCTGTCTGTGAAGAAACCGACGTTTAGGACTATGTCCACGAAAAAATTACTCAACGCTGTCCTTTCCTTTATCTACTCTAGTCAAATTGGGTAGGATATGTGACTCTAGTGAAACCCGGAGAGCTTTGGAACTGACTGTTATTGAGATTAACATGAACTTTTATAGAACAGGTTAAACATAAGATTGGGTAAACTTATGTTATGATGTCTTGTTACTTTAAACATTTTCATATTTGGGGTAAACAATACATTAATAATAACTCTACCACGATGAACTATTCTAACGGCTCCGTGGCTCAGTAACTTAGCATTGAGTTATTGCGCTGAGGGCCGCGGGTTCGAATCCCGCACGGAACAAGTATTTGTATGGCCTACAAATAATTGTTCCGGAACTGGATGCTTGTCCGTGTGTAATTTATGTATGTAAACTGCCTCCACAATACAGGAGAAAATAGTGTGGCGGTAACGATTATTTTAAGAAAAGTCGTGAAATTAAAAAATTTGTATAACCGACTTCAATAAATAAAATGAGATCATCATCAATGTAGTCGAAGTCAATTAAATACGCATTATTAAGGATAACCCAAAAAGTACTGGTCAGATCTTGATCAAATTTATATGGGACAACATGAGAAGCACCAAATAAAAAAAGAATCATCAAAATCGGTTCACCTAGAAAAAAGTACTGAGGTAACACACATAAAAAAATACAGTCGAATTGAGAACCTCCTCCTTTTTTTGAATTCGGTTGAAAAGTATTAAGAAAATGTACTCTTAATACGCGAGGAACGAAACGGAAGCCCTATTCTTCTTCATCTTATTCTTTATCTGCCCGTAAAAGTTGGACACGGCTGACAGTCGTACCTGTCGTCACGCTTAGGCGGATTGACTAAGGATGTCGCAGTCACCTAAGTCTGCGTACATCTACGCGTGCAGTTGTCGTAGGACGATGTGTTGACTGTTGCCAGTTCTGCTTTACGCGTCTGTAGTCTCGCCAGTGTATACTATCTGCTGGCTACCCGTCATGCAGTGGACCGTTAGTGATGCTGTTAGTCGCGTCTGGGATCATGACTAGGTCTAGGGGCTGCAGTAGTGCGAATCAGGTCCTAGGTTCGAAAAAAATCAGTTACTAAGTTTTTCCGTCAAGAAATTCTCAGTAGCTGTCCGGAGTCAGGAAGTTGGCGGTGACTCACTCCCGCGCCTCGGAAAGCACGTCAAGCCATAAGTCCTGCGCCCGATCTCTCTCCGGTCGTGTCGGTTTACCGTCCCATCGGACTATGAGAGTGAGGGAATAGATAGTGCACTTGTGCTTGCGTATACACTTGGGCACTATAATCCTGTCCCACGCCGATGGCTAGTCTCCGTTGAGGCTGGCCGCTGTGACCGAAATTCGGGCTGGAGGGCATTATTTATCTATTTCATTAATAGGTAATACTTATTAGAGCCAAAAATCGAATCTATCCTCTATTTTTATGTAGCTTTATGTAGAATTTCAATCAATCAATATATTATTTACTGTACACCAATACACATTAAAACGAAAAACAAAATGAAATAAATTATATAGAAGGCATAATAGGCGGTCTTATCTTATTTTTCTTTCTTTTTTTTAAACAAAAATACTATTCTTTTGTCTTTTTTTTTTTAAAAAAACGTTACCCCCACACTAGGATTTTCTCCTGTGTCGTGGAAGCTGTTTACATACATTACATATAACATAAATTGCACGAGGACAAACATCCAGACCCGGAACAATTATTTGTAGGCCATACAAATACTTGTTCCGTGCCGGATTCGAACCCGCGGCCCCAAGCGCAACAACTCATTGCTAAGTCACTGCACCACGGAGCCGTCACTCATACTAGAAATGCTATTCACATTACTAATATTCCATGTAACCACTCCTCGTAAGCTTAAAATGCTCGTGTTAGGAGTGGTTCATGACAATAGTCGGATGGCGGATTCGAACCACCGAACTTTAGAGTTCGCGGTCTACACCCTGCCATTAGGCTACTGTCTCTTTAAATCGATCTGGAAACGATTTCTTCAAGACAACCTTTTTGCACAAAGAACTGTTGTTTAAAACGAATGGCGAATAGCGAAGGTGTTTATAAATAAGATTAAAAAAATTAGTAGAAGAAAAAAAAATCTTCTGACTTGAATTTTGCATTCAAATTTTAGTTTAACACAAAACTTAAATACATATTCGCGAGGAATACTTTTAGGTAAGACGTGAGAGTCCTCAAACTTGTCACTTCTCGGCAAACACTGTTGGCACGAGACGAGAAAAGTTATGCAGCGCTCCGGGAAGTTTGTGTTTTAGAGTATGTTTAAGCAAAGTTTTGATTTACATTTTATATTGTGTTGCCTGTTTTAAATTAGATATAAATTTTAACTCGGTATCTCTTTGTTACTAATTTATATTATTATTTGCTATGGAAATTCTTAAAATCACATAAAATGCTTAGTTTATAACAGAATGCTTTTTATTTAGTTTAGAAATAGCATTTATGAAAATTCATTTATAATGGACACAATGACAACTTAAATTGAATAGAATAGAATTTACTCGTAATTAGTCGTAGATTTAGTTTCACCATTTACCGACAGGTGTCACTGTTCACTGTTTATCTACTATATTATCTTGTTTTTAATATAAAAGATGACTGACTCATCAATCAACGCACAGTCCAAACCGCTTGGCGAAGAAATCTGAAATTTGTACAGTAGCTACCTTTTATGACGTAGACATCCATTGAGAAAGGATTTAGGAAAATTCGACCGCTAAGAGGGTGAAATAGTGTGTTATAGTTTGTATGAAAGTTTTTATTTTACGGGGCGCTCGGTGGCGATTTCAGAGGTTGTTAAATTTTGTATGGAGAAAATATATTTAATGCTTTAAAACATTATAATTTACCTTTATGGGTTTTAATCAAGGGTTGCACCCTTTTTGTATAAAAATATATTATTTAGACGCACAGTTCAATCAGATGGATGTAAAAGCGTGAAAATAGGTCAATAACTTCCTTTTATTACGTAGGCATCCACTAAGAAAGGATTTTGGAAAATTTAAACCCTTAGAGGATGAAATATGGTGTTCCAGCTTTTAAGAAACTTTTTACGGGGTGATTTCAAATTTGTACGGAGAAAAATTATTGAATGATTGTTGTAACTTGAAAATTAGTACTCATACTTTTGGATTAATGAATTAAATACTTTTTTTTTCTAAAGTGATAAGACGATAGTGCAGTTTGCGTGAAAAAAATGCCGTTTTGATTGCATCGTGGTGAGGAAATTCGTAAAACGAAATAATAATATTTATGAATATATCACATATTTTAGAATTTTACAAAAATCTGCGCCTTTTTTTTAAGCGCAAAAATTTACCCTCTATGAGGTGGAAAATTGTTATACAAAACAGTAAAGTTGTCAATAGACAGGTAATATACCATTGTGTATAGGTTAGTTTTATTGAAATTTGCAATTAGATGGCGTTAGTGCTGAATTAAAAAAAGGTTTTGTTACCACCATAGGTAATATTAAAAGGTTTTAAATATAATTTTAATAAATTTTTGAATGCGTTATATTTATATTTTAAGCATATATTACTACGGTTCAATTATCAATATATCCTACAGCTATGTGGCGGCGTTAAACAATCCACGCTAATTGATCTCGCGGGTGTCATAAGAGGCAAATATGGTAAATGCCAGAAAGACTATACCATGACATCTGTTTTTGAATATTTAAGTGTAAAGTGTTTTGAGCGCTGAATACTTTTAAATTTTTTATGTTCTTACTGTTTCCAACATACCCATCAAACCCTTTAAGCTGAATTACGGTCATGGCGGCCAGTCTCAACAGAGACTAGCCATTTATGCAGAACATTTGCATAACATTGAGATATTATATACGAACCTTTCGGTTAAGAATACCTAATAGTGTTTTATTAAGTACCAAGTTAGTACATTTTACTTAAATGACGCAGGACAGGATTTTGAATCATGAGTGTTTGCGCAAGCATAGGTGCACATTCTATTCTCTCACTCTCACAGTTCGATGGGACGTCCGACACAAATACAAAGAGATCAGACGCAGAACCAACGGTTTTAAGTGTTTTCTGAGGCACATGGATGAAACACCGCTGAAATCACCGCTCCGAGCTGCAACTGAGAATTTCTCGATAGAAAACCCATCTGATTTTAAGCTTGATCACACCTATATTTAAAGGTCAAAAAGCTTTCCTCGGTTGAATGTAGTTTTATTTTTCATTTGTTTGCAGGATGAGACATATCTAATATAGATACGTTATTTCATTTTAATTTTTTTAATGTAATAAGGTAACTTTAGATAATATTGTAGTTTTCATTTCAAATAATATTTTAATATTAATGGCAATATGGTCCTTCATACCATAATTGGTCATACAGCTTGCCACAAGCTAATAAGTTGGAGCTTACTTATTTCGGGCAGTCTCTTATCTGTTGAAATCAAATGTTGGCTAGAGAAATTCGGTAGCAAATTATGGATTACGTTATTGCGGTCATATGCTTGTTTATTTACAATATTATGAAATTCAAGCTTATAGTTTGCCAAATTCGTTTCTTAGTCCGATCGTGGGTCCGTCCATTAGTTCGTTTGTGGGATCATCTATCTGTTCGTTCGTTAGTTTGTCTGATTGACTGACTAACTGGATGTTTCTACTAGATGAGTGTCTTTCTAGATCTTCGCGACATTTAAAAGTACAAATAAATCATCAATTATCATATGAAAAGTACTAAATCCACGCGAACGAAGTAATGTATGTAGTCTAGTAATACATATAGTAGCTGATACAAAATCATCTTGATTGAGAAGTGATAACCATCTTCACCATGACAAAATATGATGGGATATTGTAGTCCATCATATGAGCGGTGTGTTTCTAGATAATCTAGGCTCACGCGTTTGCCATGCGTAAGCATCATATTTAGTGATGAGCGGTGTTTTCCCCCACCTCGCCCGCAGTATACCCGACCGCCCTGCGCGCGCCGGACCGCTCAATTTTATATCGTCGTTACTTTTAAAATATTTGACCAAATTACGTAGTTTAAAAGACAAAGTTTGTATACTTTGAATATCAGAAGCGATAAAAGTATTTATTTTGATAAAAATCAATTTGTTATTGCAAAATGTGCGTTGGAAATAAAGTATCAAATTTTATTGTATTTATGGTTCACTATTTAGGTAATAATGGCTTACACATGAAATTTAGATATATACTGTCGCGGACTTTTCTGTAGAACTATTTAGGAGAAATAATTCCACCATACATTGTATTCGTGTAACTCTTACAGTTTTTGCACCGCACGCTAAAATAGCTCGCAGATGATAGATTTTTTTCCGACTTACTTAACATTTATCGTTATATTTTGGCCAATTTACACAATATTTGTATGAATTATAGCCTATGTGTTATTCTGAAGTATGAGCTATATAATTGTAATGTTTCATTAAAATCCATTCAGTGGTTTCTGTGTGAAAGAGTAGCAAACATCCATACATCCTAACAAACTTTTACGTTTATAATATTAGTAGGATTTTTATTACGACACATCTTCTCATCAGGTCTACCTCAAAACCTGAAAACGAGATTGTACAACCAGTGCGTGTTGCCAGTGATGACTTATGGATCTGAGACGTGGTCCTTCACTGCTGGCCGTATGAGGACGCTCAAAGTCACTTAGCGCGCTATGGAGAGGGCTATTCTCGGGTTTTCTTTGCGTGATAAACTAAGAAATGAAGATATCCGCAGTAGAACCACAGTGACTGACATAGCCGGATTAGTGAGCTGAAGTGGCAATGGCCTGGCCATATAGCTCGAAGAACCGACAACCGATGGGGAAGAAAGGTCTCGACCGGCAGCCTGTATCATAGGTGGAGTAGGGGCGACCCCCACTAGATGGAAGTGACGACCTGAAGACATGCACGAAGTCGATGGATGCGGGTGGCTCACGACCGTGTGTGACATTCCTTGGGGTGGCCATGTTCAGCAGGACTGTGAAGAGCTGTAATGGTGATGATGATGATGAATTTGTAGTCGCCATCTGACACCGGCAACAGTGGATTTCTGGAGGCCTGTAATGATGATGATGATGATGATGATGGATTTTGTGTCGCCATCTGACACCGGCAACAGTGGATTTCTGGAGGCCTGTAAGATGATGATGATGATGATGATGGATTTTGTAGTCGCCATCTGACACCGGCAACAGTGGATTTCTGGAGGCCTGTAATGATGATGATGATGATGATGATGATTTTGTAGTCGCCATCTGACACCGGCAACAGTGGATTTCTGGAGGCCTGTAATGATGATGATGATGATGATGATGGATTTTGTAGTCGCCATCTGACACCGGCAACAGTGGATTTCTGGAGGCCTGTATGATGATGATGATGATGATGATGGATTTTGTAGTCGCCATCTGACACCGGCAACAGTGGATTTCTAGGCCTGTAATGATGATGATGATGATGATGATGGATTTTGTAGTCGCCATCTGACACCGGCAACAGTGGATTTCTGGAGGCCTGTAATGATGATGATGATGATGATGATGGATTTTGTATCGCCATCTGACACCGGCAACAGAGTACCTGTTCGGATACATATTTGGCCTTGTATCTGTGTTCAAAAGACAGGTTTTTTTTTTAACAATTCAAAATTCAATAAATGAAGAATACGGGGATAAGTCTGTTTGTTATATTATGTTACCTTGAAAGTTGGCAAGAAATTGTCTCGAACTACATTTGTTGCGCCAAATGAAGCAATTTCGAAGTAATTGTTATATTTTTGAATATTTGTAAACAAATCTATAGAATCCGTTCCTGTTCTCACAACCAATGAGTACAATGGCTCTAGTGGCGGAACCAATGGCATTAATTTCACTTTTCCATTTGCGCAACACAATCAAGCGGCTTCATTTCATTTCCTACCGACTTCAAAAAGGAGGAGGTACTCAATTCGACTGTATGTTTTTTTTAATGTGTGTTACCTCATAACTTTTTTCTGGGTGAACCGATTTCGATGATTCTTTTTTCATTTGAAAGCTGGTGCTTCTCACGTAGTCCCATACAAATTTGATCAAGGTCTAACCAATAGTTTTTGAGTTATTCTTAATAATTTAAATTGAAGTCGGTTGTACAAAATTTTTAATTTTAAATATATGTTTATTTAATGCTTTACAATGTGGGCAAACTGAGTTCATAAATCCAGTAGCAATGCATTGGTAGGCATTCTAGTCTATTTAAACATCGTAACTGAAAGCAGCTCGTTTCAATCTTACAAGATTTTTAGCTGAATGATGAGCTTCACGGGTTTGCGATGTCCAAATTCTTAATTTCATTTCGCTCTTCACGTTGCTTACCGAAAATTAGCTTGGTTTCTAGCATTTTCCGTGCAGTTTTCTCTCATAAGAACCTTCCTCGGACTATGAACTAATATTTGAAAAAACCGAATAGGTCCAGCTGTTCACGAGTTTTGCGCTTAGGTACACATTTGCCATAAATTTTAAAATTATATTTTTATAATTACATTTTTATAATTAAATTCTATACGGTCAGGTACAGTGTTCTCAAGCAGCCCCTGTGCACAAGTATAACGCATGTGGCAGCCATTGTCCTCCTCAACCATTAGTAGTATCTTGAAGTCCTGCAGTAGTATCCTTGACTTGTATTTAAATTTAGTAATAAAAGTACCTCAAGCCGATGGTGGCCCTTAGTCATAATAATATATTTAGATTTAATTTCCAATACAATTATGCGAAGTATTACTGTACGACTATGTACTCGCATATAATTGTTTGCAATGTTTTTAATTATGATTGGCGACCCGTCTCGGCTTCGCCTGGTTATTTAGATTTAAGATAATCAAAAACCATTTATTTTACTAAATTTTCCTTCTTTCGGACAGACAGACAGACATGCAGATTTTTTTTTAAACTTGTTATTTATGTCCCAATAGCGTTCAAATAATCCTCTGAGCTTAATAGAAATCAGTTATTTCAATATTACGGAGATACACTTCAATGTTATTTACGTTGTATAAATTTTCACCGCACTTTTCAATATGGTGCAAATATATTGACCACATTTTAGAATACAACAACGAGAATACGATCTTAGAGAGGAAACACATTACTTTGTAAAAGCAGGCTGTGGTTGGCGCCCAGCCAAGGAATGAGTGTATTTATTTGGTGAAAATATTATCGCTTCACGCCTCGTTTATACATTTAAGTACATATTTCGAGCGTCCTCTTTTATATCGTTTCTTTATTGTATGTAGGTATACATTTCATCTATACATATAATAAATTTGTAGAAAAGTCGTGTCTGTAGTTCTAATATATTCTTGAAAAAAACAAGTTCAGGGGACTAAATAAAGGGCCCTGAAGCCAAATTAGTGGTTTTTAGAATTTTTGTCTATCTGTGTCTGTGTATTCAAGATTCACGCAAAAACTACTGGACCGAATTTCATCAAATTTAGTATGTAGGTAGTTAGTGATTCGAAGCAACTTATAGGCTACTTTTTATCCGATTACGGAACTTCAAAAATAGAAGGTTAAATATTTTCCTTGCTTTAGATATTAATTTTCTATTATATATGATTATGTTAGTTATTATGCGGGATGACGGGTGTTTTTTCAAATAAATACCATATTTATAATTTATAAATATGGTATTCAAGTCATAGTTAGTTTTAACACTTGAACTCCACTGACGATCTACGTTTTAATTATCAAAACAGCGCCATCTATCATCAAAAAAAGTAGTATATTTTGCCTTCAGTTACTTAAAAAATGAAATAATATAAATAACTTACATTTATATGTTGCAATAATAAGATTTATAAATTCATATAAAATCCTAACGTTAATTTTTTTAGTTCTATCATCTATTAAACGTATGAAAATTGATATGGTTTTTAGTTCAATTAATAATCTACATATATGTAAACTTATTAAAACTGGTCTGCCTGCAGTTATTGAAAAATTTTCATTATCATTATAATTTTTAGAAAAAAAAAGAGATTTTTGTACAGGGTTATTTTCAAAGAGTAGCAAAATTTTAAACTTAAATTCAAATATATAATTAATGATATACCGTTATTGCAGTTTCTGAAAATACGAGTAAATAAAGCTTCTACATTTAAACACATCAACAGAAACTAGGGATATTTTATATTTCACCAGATATTTAAAAATCTTTGTAGAATTTTCTAATATAGTAAATAGAAGAATGATAGGTTATTTTAAGGTCTTTAATAAAAAATAAAAAACATTTCGTAATTTTTTGTTTTAAATAAAAATGTAAATTTTTTTAATAGCCGTAGAAAATTAGTAAGATAAAATAACTTCATTTCTTCTTATAAAACTATTAATTTTAATTAAAATCTAAGAAATCTTATAAAATCTATTTATTAATTATCATTCTTACATTAATTACACATCGACATCGATAGTTCATACTTAAAATTAAATTGTCAATGTCTTGGTGCGGTATGAGGTCCCATGTTTTTTTTTATAAAATAACGGTGACAAACGAGCACACAGTCCACCTGATGGTAAGTGGTTGCTGTGGCCCATGGATGGACATAAACTATTACCAACTTATAACAATTAAGGCTACAGTTACGACTAAGAACTAAGATTGAATACTTCACAGCATTTAATTATACTCATTCTTCAGACCGCAACACATGTGGAATGAAATATGAAAATAAATTAATAAACAAATACAGCTTTACATTCAGCAGGTACCAATTAGAGCTTCGCTCACGGAATACAAAATTTTCTCTCCCGCAGTTTTGTTTTTCATTGAAGTTATATAATTATTTCCACTTCATGGAATATTTCTAATTTAATATTTAGTACCAAAACGCGATTTTCTGCTCTCGCTTGTGGGCGTTGAATTATTAATTAACGGAGATTTATTATTGATAATTTGAAAAGAGATTTCTTTATTTTATAACGCTCTTATGAATAATATTAGGCTGCTTCAGCAGGGCACATCATAAGGGCATACAATGTAAAGGTTGTGAATATGATTATTATCATTTTCTAATGTCCTCCTGGCCAATTTTCGTGTTTGTGTAGATTTTAGTTGGTGCAGTGAGAGTGCAGGCGTTGTGTAAGGAAGGTGCTCTTCAAGCTAGGTAATAGGTACTAATAGGTACTAGCATTGCAGTAAATTATATGTATTTTTTTTATAGAATAAGGATGACAAACGAACACACAGTTCACCTGATGGTGAGCAGATGTGGTCCATAGACATCTATACTGTTAAAAATCAAAATGAAGATGCGTTGTCACCCCTGAGGACTAAGATAGAATGCCTCGTTTCCAGTAAAAAAGCTCTCCGGTTCCCTACACTCAGCATTAAGCTGCTATTTTACGCTGGTATTCTGTGAGAGCGTGGTTCTTCCCCGGTCGAGCCGAACCATTCGTGCTACGACCACAATATAGCTGTAGCATGGCTTTACCACGTCATATAACATGGCTATGCCTTACGTGGTAGAACCATGTCATATTACGAGGTACCCCTGGTGCACAAAGATCTGACCAGTTCCAACAACATTTTAAGAATGACATAGGACAAAGTAAATTTCCCCTATATTACTGATCAAAATCAATCTGCGTAGATCGGACCAAAATTAATAATTAAAAAAGCTGAAGGTACTCCGGGTTAACTCTGACATCGGGACGTCAATCACCTCAGTCCCCCGTGACCATGGGTGCTGTAAAGCACCCGAAACGTCGGTAATTAATAAAAATAAGTTATTAAACGCGATAATCCGTAAAAGTAGTTTTATTCGATCAAAATCAAGTTTAAACTGAGCTTTTGGAGAGGGATTCGAAAGAGAGCTGTTTTAAAATACAGCACGACTGCAACTACTACGGCTTGTTGAAAAGCAGAATCTTGCTAACATACGCACGCTTTAAACATTTACATTGCCCGTAATACTTTACATGTATGCTAATTATTTTCTTTTTTTTTGTGAAATAAACACGGCTAGATATTTACTTAATTAGTTTATTGTTTAGAGACGATTTAAATTGCTTATTAAATTTATAATAATATTACTCGTTACAGCTTACTAAAGTCCATTGCTGAATAATCATTTGAGACAAAATAAACGCCTCTTTATTACTATTGTCAATAAAATAATAATAGTACTACGTACTATTGTAAAATGCTTATAGTTTAGTTAGCAGCCAGCAGCCTATTAGAAGTCCGTTGAACACAGACCTCCCCAGAGATCATCATCGGGGAGAGTTTGCTGTAAGTAGCGAAGTACGTTTGGCAGGCTGGTTGGCAACTGCAGTTTTGCAGCCTGATAAACTGACAGGTAGACAGACAAACATTTAATATTTTAAAAATGCTTATTTATGTATTCTTATTCATGTCGCATGTCTGTGTGACTATCAGCTTAATAAATACTTTAATTTTAATTATTTGTATGTATATTAGGCAAAAGTTTCTTTTAAATACCCAGCGGTAAGTTATGATGTAACCTCTTCTATAAAATGGTCTACACGCAAGCCGAAGAGAAGCCTATTTATCAAGAAGTAAATGTGATTACCTACAAGAAATAAGTTTCTTAAGTAAAAGTTGGAACAAGAACAAGAAATCTCTTCTAAGTGCTTAAGTTTAACGCCGTATCAGATAAGTGGACATGAAATATAACAGTAATCAAGAAGAACATTGTTGCTCACAGTCAGCGTGATTCATATTAGTAGTCGTCGTACAAATAAGTTTTACACTTTCCTTACTACGACAGAGTCGCTGAATTGTTACAGATAATTAAATTAAATATATTATTGGATATTCTTATACTGTGATGATATGCGTATCCACTACTCCATAACCAGTGTTGCAAAAGGCGTCAGAGAGAAACTCAAACAGGAGAGCCAGCAACATCTTCCTGGTAATATAAGTCAAAGTAATAAAAATTGCGGTTGCCAACCCGCCGACCAAGCCTGACAACTATGGCAAAAGAATTAAAAAGATTACCCGTAAGAGCACTGACCATATAATATACTAGTACGCTGGACTAGCTATACCCTATAAAACGTTTGTGTCGATTTAAAGCACTATAATTGAGTGTTCTGGAAACTAAATTTGACATAATTTGCAAATGGCCGTTATTTTGCTCAAAACGTCTAAGAGTATTATAAAGTTTTAAATGAGAAAAAGAGTGTGTAGTTCGCGGTAATGTTTCATGTTAGTAATATAATAAAAGTATTTTTAGTAAGAATGATAATGTGAAAGTCGTTATCAGAACATTCCACAGGTAAGGGGATTTGCAGTTTTTATTAAAAAAAATTAAATGTTTGATAATATAGGCTCTTAAAAATCTGTCACTCTTATTAAATGTAATTACTAACACATTTGGCTTTAAACTTCTATATATACTACAATCTTTTTGATAAATAATAAAATACTATATCGATATTTTCTTCTACATAATATATGTGTTTACAATAATGAAAGTCGCTGAAAACAGATAATTATCAAATATCTATTAATTTACAGGTTTTCAACTGACTCTATACTAAAACTGTGACTAAAAAGCATAAAACGTGTGAATTGGCGCCCGAAGCAAATTGATTGACGTCAATGATTAGTGTGGTTAATAATAAATTCTTTACAAATTTTTTTTTTTTTTTGTAGTTACCTACTTTAATTTTACGACTCATTGGACCTTTTTAAGCCCCTGGAATGAACCATATATTATAACCAATGGTGAAACCCTCAAGAAAACCCGTTCTATTTACGTACGATTACGTACTTTCTGTTCTCGTTACGAAGAAAAACGTAGATAGAATAACGCAGCGCTGATTTTTGTTTCATTTGAGGTATAAGGCTTGTGTCTAAGACATAAATATTAATTGATTGATTTATTTATTGTATGGAATTATATTAAAATGATACATAAATAGAATGGTAGACCTGGATATAAATTTTTTATCGATATATTTTGTTTCACTGTGCTATATCTATTTTTAGTTCCGGGAAGCTCACTTCTATCAGCGCCAACATGGCGAAAATCAAATCGCCTCATTATGTCACGGTTATAGCCAGTCAGCGGACTTGTATAATTGTAATAGAGGTCAGTGTGTAAGAGGCAATCAATGGTAGAAGCCTATGTTTAGCAGTGTATTTTACCAATTAAATTAAACGCATTAAATTTAAAATAAGTCAAACCAACTTCTAGAAAATAAAGAACTAAAAGAACTAAAGACGTAGTATATCGAAGAATGAAAGCCCCGACTTCAGAAGCTATTATGTTTTTTGTAGTCTCTTATACTTTTTTCAGAAGTTTCAATTTTTTACCCTTGCGAGATCTAAGGAATATAGCAAATTCAAGGTGACTACTAGAATGTCACCTAAATAGTTGCCTACATTATAAATTTATCTCCCATGTTCCACTTTGAAATGTGAACTCGCGTACTGTAATATTTAAGAGCGCTTAACCCCTGAACTAACATGGACTTTAATTATAACTTATACAATAAGTGTAGGTGTGGTAAGATTTGAGATGGAACAGTACCAACTTCCACATAGAATAATGCGCACGTCCTCGTGATACGCTCGTGCTAGCTCGGAAACAGACAACGATCCGTGTTCCTTTGAGATTTGTTCAAGTGTACCGAGAAGTTACTTTGTCACAATTACGATGAAATCCGAATATAAGGTAACAGAATCTAGAACACTTAGACTCTCCGTTTATATATTACCAGCAATTACTTTACACAAAAGTAATTTATTTTAATATTTGCTAAAAGAATAGTAATTAATTTTTATCTGAATTCGGATAAAAAATTATATTCTGTATGAGGAATGAAACGTAATAGACATAGACGTATATTATATATATAGGTATAATACGTATAGAGAAAAGAAAATAATTTACTTTAACGTTAACCTCGCCGCGTGCCCAAAAAAGTTACATGAGCAGCCTGGTGGGTCTGTGAGACCAAATTTTAAATATTTTTTCTCCTACAAATTGATATCAATGTAGTATATTTTTGATTTTATAATAAAATTAAACATGTTTTTTAGGATTTCAAATAAAATACGTGTTCTAATTAATAATATTTTTTATAGAATTTTAATTAAACTTTTACCTCGTTTTAACGTATAATTAAACATCTTATTTTCATAAACATGCAAAATCAACTAAAACAAAAGAAATCACAATCAGACTTTGGGGATCATACATAAGGTTATCTTATATTCTAAGCTAAAATAATTAGTCTTCATCATTTTCAGGAACATTGCCTTTGAAGCAATTTCACTGGAATATTGCATGATCTAGGCACACGTGGCTTTTGCACGTCTCACAGATGTATTGAGTTTTACGGTCTTTGATGTACAAACGTAACATCTACGCCTTACACCTGGAGCTGTTTTTTCACCGGTGGACCTTCGTCGAGACCAATACGGTCAGCAATTCGTTGCGGAGATCTGTGGAAAGGCGAGTATTTTTCTGTCTTGTTTTAGATGAGATTCTATCAATGCGATACCCAGATCTTTGATTTTCGGCGATTGTTTTGATATCAGGAAGTTCAGCATTTGAATAATTTTGCATTTATACCTGCAGAGTTCAGCAACCAGAAAAACAGAGTGAGCGGCCATCTTCTGAGTTTCTTGATACATCATAAGATCTAATAAGCTTGTCAACGTTGTCAACACCACTTTTCGTTTTGTTATAGAATGTAATAACTGCTGGTTTTGCTCTCTCGCCTGATTGCAGGTTGATTTCCACATCATGATGGAGAGATGACAGCAGAAACACTTTTTTCTAGGTTTTGGGACGTATGATACTAAAGTCATATCTTTTTGAAATCCGAACTGTGATGAATACATTGTTGAATTTGTTTTGAATTTTGCAAAAGTTTTATTTGATTTCATTGTACCGACAGCGGTTAGCTTATGATGATTTAAAGTGTTCATATGTTGGATAGCTCGTAAACCAGTTGTCCATCGTGATACTTCCTGACTGAGAAACTGGCGCGACGAGGCGATCGACTACATCGTGAGGCTTATTGCTGACCTTATAAGGTCCCTCTGGTTGCTCGCCTTAATAAATCTCCAAATTCAGAGAGTAGAATGTTTTGGCATCTACGAGCGCAATATCTTTATTCCATATTTACCTGGTTTATTTGGCAAATATTGGCGAAATTTGCAGCGACCACGGAAAGCTACAAGCTCTTCATCTAGAGTCAAATTTTCAAAGGGCGTGTAGTGTTGGCATCTGCTAACGAATTCTTCGAACAGTTTCCTGAACGGGGCTAGTCTGTCCTGTGACAGTCTTTCTTGACGTATCAACATCATCAAATCGCAAATGATTGACAATAAAACGAATCTTCTCAAGCTCATTGTCATAGCAAAAATAGGAATACCAGTTCCATCATTACACCAAGTCTTAGAATTCTGCCTTGCAGATTTATATAATCCCGCAAGGTAAATTAGACCAATGACAGCCTTCTGCTCATCCATACCAACTTCTGCATAAGCGTAGTCATTTGAAGTGTTCAGACCAAGTCTCGTTCTTCGGATTCTCACATTTGTATGAATTAGTATATCCAGCAACATAGACTCGCCCACAAAAGATTGAAACACTCTAAAGGAGTTTTTGCATCTCTCTAATATTTTGACACCCGGTGTTCCAGATACTATATTTTCACTACGTGTTCGAACGTTTGATCTAGCTGGAAGTTTGTACCACAAAGTTCCGTCTTTACCTTTGTAAGTTCTTCCTGAGGCCGCGAAGTTAACTCTGACAGTGGCACGTCTATTTCAGAATCTGAAGAGTTCTCATCATCAACTACTTTGAAGAGGTCTTCCTCCGAATCGATCGAGTCGGTTTCATAAGTTTCTTCTGTAACCTCATCAGACTCTTCGTCGCTGGAGTCGAATACAATATCATCTTCGGGATCTTCGTCCACCTCTTCGAGTAGCAAACTAACGATTTCCTGTCCTGTAAGGACCTCCATTTTGAACTGTAAAGAATATGATACTATAAAGTTGAATTCCAAACAAAATAAAGAATTTTATGAATAAAATACATCAAATTCTAAAAGACAAATTAAAACAATAATAATCTCGAGTATTATATATAAAATATGTTACTATTTAAAATATTATGTTTATTTTAACAAATTAACGACACAAAACCACTAATAGCAACAAATGAATTCTTACATGAAAACGTCACGCCGTACACGTCCTTTCACTACTGGAGCACGCCCCGGACTGAAGTAGCGGGCAGAGGGCGTCAATTAGTTCACTACGGTCAGCTACTGAGAGCAGTTGCGAGCGAATTTTAAATTACAATGAATTATAACGGTTTAACGGCTGCGGTGGGTCTCACAGACCCAACCAGGCATGCCAAGGGTTAATGACGGTTTCATTATTGTTTGCGAAGTTACTATTTCATTACAACTTAACTGGCACAAGAAGGAGTAACTTGACTCAATAAGGAATTAGAAACATACAAAATTGTCAATTGTGACTAATAATGATTAAAGGGATTTATTTTTTGCAAATAACTAAATAACTAAAGTGAAATATAGTATAAAATTAAATCTAACTAAAAGGTACAATACACACAATATAAAAAACTACAATAAAGAAAAACTAAAACTAAAAATTAAATTGTAATACAGTCCTTATTCTTCGCATCGCCAAGAACGTGGGCGTTTCTCGGAATGGTTATACTAAGCTTTTGAGCGAGAAAAGAACCAGCCCACTTATCACCAGCAGCGACGACCATTCTCTGACTGACAGACTCAATTATACAAACTAATTGATTTAAAAACACTGACAGATTTTATGTATCGCAATTTTCTCTCCTTTTTGTCTCCGTATCAAACGGAATACATGAAATGTTTATTCGAACTTGAAGTACCTGTCTATTAAAACTTGTCAGGTGCTGACAATGTACGATTTTTTCCACGTATTAAAATCAAATCTCAGCATACAACTGCAAGACTTTAAGATACTAAGTTCATACTGCGTAGATCGTGTAGAATTTTATCTGAAGGTAGCCGTGGTTAACTATGACATTAGGACGTCGAACACCAGTCCTCTCCGTGACCATGGGTGCTGTAAAGCTCGAAACGGTGAGAATATAAAGTAAGCTGATATACGCGATAAAATCCATAAAACTAGTTTTATTCGTGTAGTGTACGCGTAAACATAAGAAATCATTATCCAACCATCCATTATAGTCTGAAAAGTCTAGTACTGAACATAGGCCTCACCCATAGATTGCCTCATAGGGGATATTTGCCATTACTGTTGATTTAATAATCACCTCTCAGCGGGTCATGTGCCCTGGTAGATTATCTTCTATACATCCATCCATTACAGCCTATAAAAGTCCACTGAATATAGGCCTTCCCATAGATTGTCTCATAGGTGGATATTTGCCATTACTGTTGATTTAATAATTTCACCTCTCAGCGGGTGTGCTCCTGGTAGATTATCTTCTATACATCCATCCATTACAGCCTATAAAAGTCCACTGCTGAATATAGGCCTTCCCCCATAGATTGTCATAGGTGGATATTTGCCATTACTGTTGATTTAATAATTTCACCTCTCAGTCGCCAGTCACTCCTGGTAGATTATCTTCTATACATCCATCCATTACAGCCTATAAAAGTCCACTGCTGAATAGGCCTCTCCCAATAGATTGTCTCATAGGGGATATTTGCCATTATTGTTGATTTAATAATTTCACCTCTAAGCTAGTCATGCTCCTGGTAGATTATCTTCTATACATCCATCCATTACAGCAGTGATGCACAGACTTATTAAGACGGGCCACTCGAAAATTATGAACTGATGGCGCCAGAAGTATAGGTAAAAAGACAATAAAATTTATAATAATGTATTAAAATTGAAAAGAATTTATTAATTTGAAGCGTGGCACTGCATAGTGCTTACAATCTTTATATTTGGCTCAAATTTACTTGTAGCAACATTAAAACTGCTTCCAAACTTACCAAGGCGGTTTGATTTTTTTATTATTATTTAGTATTGAAAAGGTTTGTTCACATATAGGTAGAACCAAATAAGCTGGCACATTTCAGAGGGTTAATTGAAATTGTGTTTAAAAGTTCAGCAAGTCCTCGTTGAATTTGTTGCGTAAATCTTGGTCGTTTTGAATGTCGATAATTTCTAACTGCATTGACTCTGCGCATTTTCAACTGAAATCGTGAAAGGATTGCTGAATATGTCCAACAGAGGTTTCACTTTTTAAGCTCCGAAAATCTATCTTGAAAAGATTGAATCAAAATATCTAGCTTTTCTACATAACTGAAATTAATCGCAGTTTTGTTGAATTTTTCAACCATTTTCTTATAATTCGGAAAATGATTTCCAGAACTCAATTACGATCTGAAAAGTGTCAGTGCATTGAAAGGATGATACATGAGCGTAGAGCTGGGATATCAGTTGATTTTGCCTTGAAGCCGTGTGTTCAAGACATTCAAATGATTTGTAATATCAACTAAAAAGCCAAATCACACAACCAATCAGGATTTTAAGTTCCGGACATCCCTTTGCTTTTCCGCCAGAAATATTCCATTTCTTCTATTAAATTTAGAAATCGTTCCAGTGTCAATCCACGACTAGCCACTTTTACACTTACTTCTGTATAATACAGTAAATCTCATATTCGCTTTCGATGTCATCAAGGAATTGTTTGAATTGCCTGTGTTTGAGTCCTCGTGATTTTATGAAATTTACAGTGAAGCTACCACTTAATGACATTTTGAAATTCAATTTTTATAACAGAGGGCTTCTTGGTGTATAATGCAGTGAAACTGCAAGAGATCTTCAGCGTTTATGTTTTTCTTGCAGATGCTTTTTCAGCAAAGTAACTAGCCCAGAATTGACACCAATCATCGAAGGAGCACCGTCAGTCGCAACTCCTGATAATTTTGATAACTCCAAATCAGTTTTGAACACTCATCCAAAAGTACATTGAGTATATCAACTCCTCTGGTTTGACCTTTCAATGAACATATTCCTAATAACTCTAAGACTTCAAAATCTTGAGTAACACCTCGTATGAATGTCAGAAGTTGAGCTGTGGAACTAATATCAGTGGATTCGTCGAGTGCTAATGAAAAAATTCAATGATCTTAGTTTTTCATTTAATTGTTCCGCAATATTACCTGACAAAGACATAATTCATCTTTGGATAGTCATACGATTTAGTTGAATTTTCTCAAACTTTTTGCTGCTTCTGGACACATTTTCTAGCGGCAATTTTATGCATTCTTTTACAAAATTCCATCATTGAAGGGCGACTTCGCTTTGCTATCATTCGAGAAATTTCATAACTAACTGTAGCTGTTTCTGAATCTTGAATGGGTTTTGTAAATATAGCTTGCTGACCAATAAGCTCCCGTTTTAAAGACAAAATTTTGTGCTTCCTTAATTCGCCTGTAAACTTGGTAAAAGTAGGGTGCTGCGTTTCATAGTGCCTTTTTACATTATATTCCTTTGCAATCGCAACAGAATTCTTGCAAATTAAACAAACGACTTTGTTATGCGACCATACAAAAAGTATTTCTCCGTCCCAATTTCTTGAAACTGCCGATTTTCATCTTTAACCTTACGTTTTTACTAGGTCCTGGCTTGTCCATGTTGCGTTCTAATCCTGGCTAGGATTAACACAGCACCTAAAAAATTACAGTACCTACTTAAATTACCGTATGGGTAATTTGTAATATGGTAATTTATAAAATTACCAAAATAATTGATTAAATAGGTAGGAAACACTTATTAATAACAGAGTTTTACTCACGATTTCACAACAATTATATACACGGCACTTGACGGAAAATCTACGTTGAATGTGGATCAAATATATGACACCGGCTAGTCGAGTTAAAATCTACACTAGAACTATTGACACTTCACTCAAATTAAAACCGAACTGTCGGTCGCTGCGGTTAGCGTGGCTTTATACCGCACGTATAGAGTCGAAAACTGTCTGGAGAAATCACGAAACTGACTCTGGAAGCTTCGTATCTACCTACGCGAGCAATCGAATTCGGGACTATTGCTATCTCGCTTGCTCTAACAATATAACCCGTGGATAAGCCGCCACCGCGCTGCCGTCGTCGCCGCGCCGCCGGCCGCGCGGTTCCTCAATAAAACGAATTTAACCGAGATCAGCACGAACATTACCGACCGCTGTTACCGAGGCATGCATGGCGCACCGATAAGCGCACTAAGAGCGCGCGCGAGATTCAAATTACTTTTCGAACATATTTTTTTGGTTTTATTCTGGAATATAATTCAATATTTTCGAATGTATGAGAGTATTATTTTGCTGTCGGCGGGCCACCAGTATTCGACCAGTATGCGGCTCGGGCCGCGGTCTGTGCATCTACGCATTACAGCCTAAAAGTCCACTGCTGAACATAGGCTCTCTATTAGAGATTTTCAAGGGGATATTTGTCATTTCAAATATCCCCATATGAGGAAATCTATAATTAATCTACTATTATATACCATCCCGTAGGTGTCGTAAGAGGCGACAGAAGAAATGAACCAGGTAATGGGCAGCGTCTTCCTGATAACAGTTCAAATTATTAAAACTCCTTAAAATAATAAAAGCCTAAAAGGACACCCGTGGGACAGTGGCTTAGCATTGACTTGTGGTGTGGATTCGAATCCTGTTGAAACAAGTATTTGTAAATAAATAAGTGTCGGAATGTTTGTTTGTTGTCTTGTGCAATTTAGGTATAATATAAACTGCCTTCACGATACAAAAGAAAATCCTAGTGTAACTTTTTTTTTTAATAAAAAATATAGCACGATAAAATTCTAAATATAGACGTTCCTTATGGAAGGCACATGACTGTACATTGAAATTAAATTTGGTACCGTTTGATACACTCTATATTCTCTATTCGCGTTCTCGTTCGTTTCACAAAATAAGCTACTATTTAATTAGAAAAAGGTACGTGTCTGTGGCGTTGAAAGCAAATCATTCTTTATATTCAGCAGTGGACTTAAAGAAAAAATAAATAAAAAAACATGCTCTAAGCTTACTAGCTATAGGTTGTAACAATCTGTCCCTGAATGAAGAGTATAGATTGGAATTGGAACAGAGATACCAAAATATAAACAATCTATCCCAGAAAAAGTGACTACGCAGATGAACACTAGCCAATGTTCAGCAGTAAACTTGATGGGCTGTAATTAATAAATGAAATGTGTCTGTGTCTGTTAAAGAATTTTATAGAATACGGGTGGCAAACGAGCATAGACTCCACCTGACGGTAAGTGGATGCTGTGGAACCAACCCACGATATTTGTAAGATTGAATTTGATTTGCAAGTGTCTTAAAGGCGATGCGGCGCTATTGGACACTGCTGATTAAATTCGTATTTCCTTTGACAAGTCTCCGTCGCACTACGCCTCATACTTCGGCAGGTTTCCTCTACAAACTTTGTTAATCAAGATCTTTAATTTACTTACACATTCAAACGCAGATGTTTATTTCTTTATAACATCGATAGCAGACAAATATTCACAAGCGACTAGAAATGTACGCCCCTCTCTGACAAACCTAAATTTTTCAAAATATGCAAATGATATCTTAATATCATAAAAATAGCTCTTTTTTAAAACTTGGAAAAATGAAAGACTAAAATAATAAAAACTTAAATCAAAATATTTGTTTTGGTCACGTTCAATAATTATACGTATTTTTATTTTATCTTTTACTATACTCATACTTGCGCGATTTCCAAGGCATTATAAGATCCATCTTCAGACGGTAAGACTCCAATAGGCTGTGATAATGCATACAAACTTGCTTCTGATCTTGTAGCACCAACGTTAAATAGGTTCAGATAAGTAAAAAGTCTCTGTGCTAGTGCGTACACTGTAGCACTATGACATTTGATGCGCAGTTGATGTCTCCCGAATATTAGAAAGTTGTCGCCGTGGTTGAAAGTCGGCCAGAAGAATATCATTTTATTATGACTTTCAGACTTAACTTCAATTATTATGAATATATGTTACGGGTATTGCCCGAAAAATTATTAATCATTTAAGGAGCATATGGTACATGTATGTGCTCTATGTATTACATAATTAATGTTTATTTTATTTTGTATTCTCATATATTTTTTTACACCTACTTCATTCTATATCTGCATCACCTCAAGGTAGGCTGATAGAGCATGCCTCAGGCATTAAGTCCTCCTTTATACCATGTATGCGTGTAGAGTTTTAAATAAATAATTAATGTGTATACTATGGTTGACCCTATATTTTTTTGGTAAAGTCTGAATAATATAATTGAAATAACTATGACTTATGTTAAATTTGTCAAAAATATGAAAGCGTACCATATCTTCTCGTGGATATCGTAAGAAGTGACAAAAGGAAAAGAAAGCGGAGATAAGCAACAGCATCTCCTGATAACAACTGAAAATAACACCAACTGGGTTGCTTAACCCACCTGCCAAGCGTGCCTTGCTATGACTGGATGGCCACAGTTGACTTTGATTGACTGTTATGAACAATTTTTTTTATAGAATAAGACAAACGAGCACACAGTCCACCTGATGGTAAGTGGTTGTTGTGGCCCATAGACATCTACATCTATCTTCGTTTGGAATTTAAATGCAGATGCTCGTCATGAAGATTAAGATAGAATGCCCTTTTCCAGTAAAAGGGTTCCGGTTCTCACACTCACCATACGAAACACAGCAGTATTAAGCTGCTATTTTACGCTGGTATTTTGTGAGAGCGTGGTCCTTCCCCGGTCGAGCCGACCCATTCGTGCTAAAACTATACTATTAATATAGCTGCAGCATGGCTCTACCATGTAAATTTCTTATTAATATCTTTCGGACATATTTTTCGGACTTTACCCAAAAACACCTGATAAGAATAGTTTCATCCGTCCTTGGGCTCTACCCGTATCATATATAAAGAGTTAGTGGATATATCGGTCACAGTTGTGTCATATGACGTTACTATCTCAACAAATTTATGGTTGCATAATTTAATCTTAAGTTTCAACTACACTGTTTTCACTTTACCCAACTTCCTACAAATGGGATTGACCACAGACAGAAATGTCTGGAGACAACCAGACATTTCGTATCGTGATGCTAAATAATTAAGTGCGTTTCCAACAACTGCCTGCTCCCCCGGCACGTTCGTTCACTTTATATATAATAACTTCTGTTCGTGAACAAATTGCGTGTAAAGTAACTTATTACAATGTACTCTTATATTTCATTAACGTTTCTTATGGTACCGAAATAAGGAAGTGAGGTACTAAAATGGATTAGCTTCTGGTAGAGCCACCACTGCAACGTATTATGACTTAAGCACGAATGACAAACGAGCATACAGTCTACCTGATAGAAAGTGGGTGCTGTGGTACTAAGACACTTCAAATTAAATGCAAATGCGTGTTCATCCCTAATGGAATGCCTTCTTACCAGTAAAATTTTCTTCGGTTCTCTACACTCACCATACGATACACGGCAGCATTAAACCGCTGCTTCACGCTGGTATTCTGTGCGAGAGTGGTTCTTTCTTAGTCGAGCCGACCCATGCGCGCTGCACCGATAATATAGCTCCCAACATTACCTATATTACCCTATTGATTTTTGATGTTTTAAAAGATGACTTGATGAAAAAAAATCTACTTCTGGAGAGGTCCTATGTAAATTTTATTCAAATTTAAATGTTAATTGAAGTCGGTCTTAAGTTGTTTTTATAATCTTATTATAGGTTCAATTTATTTTCGTAAACGAAACATGAAATAATCTATGCTGTAATCAATGGCCTTATTTACTAACTACTACTGGCTACTACTACCCAGGTGGTAGAAGTAGAAGGTTAAAAAGGTTCTGTAATGGGAGGACTCCATTTCCGCCCAGGAATACGTCTGGGTAAGTAACCATCCTCCTATCTATTTATGCCGCTAAATAGCAGTGCTTGCATTGCTGTGCTCCGAACTGAAGGGTATAGAGTCCTCGGAGGTGACAATGAATTTGTAGAATTTTTTATTTGAATTTGTCTGCAGGAGTCCATGTGCTGCAGTAGCCACTTACCATCAAGTGAACTATAAGTTCGTTCGTCACTTCAGTTTTATATAAAAAAAAACCTACAACAACTGTACAAGTTTCTTAAATACTTCATGAACTGCATTAATATATTTTTTCAAATGGTACCTCATTGGCAATGTGGTTAATAGTGAATGAAAAGTTCGTTCTTAGTCAGCGTGCTGCAAGTAATTGACCTAATTAAAGTTCGCTTCACGGCGCGATTTTAAAAACCGGAACAGAAACCGCAGATACTGCCTGGAAAGATATAACAAATGCATCTTCACCTGCATTTACGTTTTAGTAAAAAAATTTTTTCAACATTTTGTTCGTAGGTAGAGCCACCGCGATGTGTTGTTGTGATAGAGAGTAGTAGTAGTAGAGTAGTTTTAGCAGATGACGTAAATTATTAACAAAAATCTATTGAAAAATTCATAAACTGCACGAAATCTATGCTTTGTAAAAAAATGTGCACAAGTTACATTAAATTTGAAGTCTCTCTAATATCTTGCCTTTTTTTGTTTGCTAGCAAAAGCTCGCCGTCTACTTTTCCAAGAGACGCGCACTTATAAAGCAAGAAATGAAGGGATCTGCCATTTTATTGAATTCTAAAAATATTTAAATGCTATTTATTTTAATGTATTTGTACCTATTGAATAAAAACAATAACAATAACCGTAGAATAATTAATTCTAATTTTTCAAAATCAATAACCGTAAACATAGTTTTCTTTTTCTTTTTTTTTTATAGGAGAGGGGGCAAACGAACATGCGGCTCACCTGATGGTAAGTGACTACCGCCGCCCATGAACAACTGCAAAACCAGGGGAATTGCAGATGCGTTGCCGGCCTTTTAAGAAGGAGTAGGCTCTTTTCTTGAAGGTCCCTAAGTCGTATAGGTCCGGAAAAATCGCTGGTGGTAATCGATTCCACAAGGAAGTTGTGCGAGGAAGAAAACTTCTTCTAAATCGTACAGTGGTGGACCGCCAATCATCCAGATGGTATGGATGGTATCTCGAGTTCTGTCGCGATGTGCGATGGTGAAATTGAGCGGCTGGAATTAGTCCGAACAATTCCTCAGAGCACTCCCCGTGGTACATGCGATAATATACGCAAAGAGATGCAACATTTCTACGCAGTGCCAGTGAGTCCAGCCGATAGGAAAGAACTCGGTCATCGACGATTGGAGCCGCTCTGCGCTGGATGCGGTCAAGTGGAAGGAGCTGGCACTGGGGGCCTTGAGATGGGAACAGTATTCCATGAGGCCGAACCTGCGCCTTGTAATTTGCAGCGGTGTGCCGGCATGAAATACTGTCGCTCTGCTGCACGCTAAGCTTTTAGAGGCCAATTTGGCCTTCTCTTCCAAGTGACCACGAAACTGCGCATCACTCGATATTTCGACACCGAGGATTCCGATACTGGCTGAGGTAATAAGGGTAGTGCCTTGAAACTGAGGAGATACGACAAAGGGGTTCTTTTTAGCGGTAAACGCGCAAACTTGTGTCTTCTGGGGATTGAACTGGACTAGATTTAGTCGCCCCCAGTCTGAGACTTTGTTCAACAAAGTCTCGACTTCAGACACAAGTTTGTTCCGGTAATCAGTGACGTTTTCCCGAGAAATATTGGCACGGCCGGTGTATAAAGCATTACGAGTGCTGTCGTCTGCATAGCAATGAATGTTAGCGGTTTACAACATATCATTGATATGCAGAAGAAACAGCGTTGGTGATAGCACGCAGCCTTGTGGAACACCAGCGTTAATGGGCTTGTAATCGGAACATGCACCGTCTACTACGACCTTGATGCTCCGATCTGCAAGAAAACTGGTGATCCAATTGCACAATTTCTCCGGAAGCCCATAGGAAGGGAGTTTCGAAAGAAGCGCTTTGTGCCAAACCCGATCGAAGGCCTTCGCTACGTCCAAACTAACGGTCAACGCCTCTCCCTTAGACTCCACAGCCTCCGCCCATCTATGAGTTAGGTAACCTAGAAGATCACCAGCTGAGCGACCTCGACGGAAACCGTACTGGCGGTCACTAATCAGCTGGTGATCCTCAAGGTACCGCATGAGCTGGCAGTTGATAACAGTTTCCATTACTTTGGAAAACAAGGTGATAGCGATAGGCCTGTAGTTGGGCGGATCTGAGCGGTCGCCTTTTTGGGATCGGGTGCACCAAAGCTGTCTTCCATGAGTTCGGGACTACGCCTGGGAGTAGGGTACCGGAAAGACGCGTTAAAACCGGTGCCAACTCCGGACACGTCTTCAGCACAATAGGTGGGACTCCATCAGGCCCACTTGACTTGTTGACGTCCAGGAAGAGAAGTGCTTTACGCACCGAGCGCTGTGTAAACGGCACTTCCCGCATGGAGCACTCACACCGCGGGGTGGTAGGCAGTGTGTTCCCCCCGTCATCAAGAGTCGAGTTGGAAGCAAAAAGAGAGCTTAGCAGATCGGCTTTCTCCAATGTGTAGTGTTCGCGTAAATATAAGAAATCATTATATTTGGACCTAACTAAAAGCTAGGAATATTCTTATACTTATTGAATAATTTGAGTACTTCAGACAGTGATATAATTCGATATATATAGAAATAAAACTCCGCGAGCGTTTTTATAACTACACAGATTCAAAGAAAATATAATGATTATAAAATATTGACAGATAAGATTAAATTGGAACATTTATTTACATAACATTAAAAGTAAAACTTATTATTTTATTTTGTTTAATACAAAACTAATATTAACTAGTTTTTCATTTTTAATTAGATTTATTAATACTTATTTTCAATTCCCGACGTTTCGCTTTCATTCAATGTGCAGTATTTGTGTATGGACTAATTTTTCAATCGTCAGAAAAAGTTATTAAGTAAGTAAGTTGAAGAAGCTACAATAAAAACAAATTCAAAATTATAGTTATAGTGAGTTGTACTAAAAAAATAATACCATTTTTTACTTTTGCATTCAGTGAGGTTATAATGGATTTACTTAATAGATTACTTTTATCTGATGATTGAAAAATCGGCTTAAAATACAAGAAGTCAATATCTTAGTATTATTATTAAGAAGTTAAGATGTTGTGTACCGAACAAGAAGAGCAGCATAATTGTAAAGGTGTGAGATATTTCAGACTTCTTTGTATGGAAGTGGCTGAAGGTATTCACAGGCAGCAGCGTTAACTTTTTATTGTAGAAGTAATGGTGATATACGTGTATCTTTACTCCCATTAGCTGTCTGGGAAAGGTATATCGTAACATTACGATCATAATAGGACATCCTTCGGACCGAATTTCTTCCACGGCTGCCGGTCACAACGGAGACTAGTTATCTGCGGAGTACAATTATAGTGCCCAAGTGTCTATTCCCTCGCTCTCATAGCCGGACTCCGAAACTCTCACAGGAATGAGAATAAGTCTGTCCAAAGCAGTGGGACATATTTAGGCTGTAACTTTAACTTTTTTAACATAGCCCGATGGAACGTTAATCGATGCGACCGGAGAGAGATTAGGTGCAGCACTAACGGCTTTACGTGGGTGTAACACTACCAACTTCCTGACTCTAGGATGTTACTGAGAATTCTTACAGAAAAAACCTAATATATGATTTTGGCTCGACCCGTCGTTTCATTCGTCTCATTATCTCGATGTTTGAACTCAGGACCTCATAATCCTTTAAACTAACGAGGCCGTATAGGCTTAATAAGACTCTGACAGTAACTGAAGATAATATAATAACTAGCTTAAGATACGTGTGCATGGAGGTGTATTTATAGTTTAACACCTACGTATTAAATACGTAGATTTAATACGTAGGTGTTAAACTATAAATGTGTTTATAATTACGTATATGTACGTATTTAATATATTAAATTATTCTACGCTTACGGTGTTATGTTAAATGTTCAGTTATGCATGTAAAACAAAACTGTTGTTACAAAACTTTCCGCAGTACATAAAGTGGAATGCTCTCTGTGTCGTGTCGCGGCTAACCGCGCCGGTTGACGATTATTCATTTATAAACTTACGACATGAAGAGTTCTTGTTAAGATTTTAAAATTAGTTTTAACGTTAAAAAAATTGATAAAGTTTTTAAAATAGCTAAGCTTATTACTTGTAACTTCAGACTAACAAAAAAATAATTGGTGTGTGTTTACGATCACACGATAAAAGTGAAAACATATATAATAATAAAAAAACATGCGTGAGTGTCGTGGAACACTCGGTTGGAACGAAGTTCCTTTCGTAGTATGTTATGATTGATAGACGTATTATATTATTGATTAACAGATACAAATAAATGAATTACTAGCGTCTATTATAAAGAAGCGTCATTTAAAATAATATTTCTTTCATAGCAAGATAAGAAAAAGAGCGAGGGAAATGGATATTATTCCATCTCGCTCGCACTAAAGAAAGGGGGTCGTGACGGAAAAATCTTACACTTTTTCTCGCCTAGCCCTCATCCGTCAAATTCGTACCGTGCGATAAGGAACTTCGTTCCAAAAAACGTGATTATTGGAACGATGCACTCATTGCAATTATTGGAATGGTGCATTCATCGAGTCGAGCCTGACGGTTCACTTTCATTCACTGTTCAGAAAGAACGCGCCCAAAGAAGTTTCCACTTCAAAAAGCAGCAAAATAGACGGATTGCTACGTAAATTTCAAGTAATGCTGAAATTAAATCAAAATTAGCTCAACTTATTGTAAGAACACGCATATGCATCTGAAATCATTTGTAACGAACGACATAGTTTTAGGTGCAAATAACTTTTACGGGTTATTAAAGAAAGAAAGAAGATAGATGTACACATATTTCTTCTTTCTTAAGTGCGTGTCAAGAAGTTGAACATGATTTCAGTTTATCATAGTCGCCTCTAAAGACACACATGAGAGGCACATGATTAGAGGTAGTGTAATATCTTAAGCCGCGACTGCACGCCAAAAACAAGTGAATATCTTAATAAACACACATTTTTAAATTATGTATTGATGATTATTTTAAAATATATTCTTAAAAATATTGTTATTATTACATTAAATATGTACCTAATAATAACAATATTTTTATTCGTCGGCAACTGGCAAAATTGCAGCGAGTGATTTTACTTCATAGAGGCGTGTCAGCACTTATATTTTAATGTTTTTAATTTATTTCTCGAAAAGTATTAGCCTGGATCTGTCTAGAGTGCTTAAAATAATTTCTATTTCATATGCTCCAGTGCGATGCAAATCTTTGTTTAATGTTCACGCCTTTTATTGGCCAATCATGCAGTGTTTGAACATATATAAAATGTTTTAGTTATAATATTTTTGATAAATTATTGTATAATAATCTCTCATTTACGTCCTCGTACGTTATCGTACGTACGAGAGGTCTAGCTGATGACGAATTTTTTTTGATAGAGTTGGGTGACAAACGCGCACACAGTCCACCTGATGGTAAGTGGATGCTGTAGCCTGTATATCTACATTTATCCACGATAATAATCAAAATGCAGACGCGTTGTCACCTCTAAGGACTATGGAACGCCTCGCTTTCAGTAAAAAGGATTTCCGATTCTTTACACTCACCATACGAAACACTGTAGCGTTGAACTGCCATTTTACGCTGGTATTCTGTGAGAGTGTGATCCTACCCCAGTCGAGGCAACCTATTCGTGCTACAAATCACTCTCGAGATATGGAATGATTTGCTTTAAACGCCCCTGTACGCCACAGACACGTACCTTCTTCTAATTATCTCTACCACTTATTAAGAATAAATATATCTTATTCATCAGTCCGTCAAGGTCAACTGTCGGACACGGACCTCTCCCGATGAAGA
Organism: Parnassius orleans; assembly: GCA_029286625.1. Taxonomy (NCBI): domain Eukaryota; kingdom Metazoa; phylum Arthropoda; class Insecta; order Lepidoptera; family Papilionidae; genus Parnassius; species Parnassius orleans. Next base: position 133,585 of record JAGSMP010001596.1, read on the forward strand.
GAGGATTTGCTTTGACTTAATAGTCACGCTTGGCAGGTTTTTTTTTATAGGATAGGGTGACAAACGAGCACACAGTCCACGTGATGGTAAGTGGTTGCTGTAACCCATAGACATCTACATCTATCCTCAAGAAAGGATCAAAATGCAGATGCGTTGTCACCCGTGAGAACCAAGATGGAACGCCTCTTTTCCAGTAAAAAGGGTCTCCGGTTCTCTACACTCACCATACGAAACACAGCAGTGTTAAGCTGCTATTTTACGCTGGTATTCTGTGAGAGCGTGGTCCTTCCTCGGTCGAGCCGACCCATTCGTGCTACAACTATACTACTAATATAGCTGCAGCATGGCTCTACCACGTATAAAAAGAGAGGAGAGGATTTGCTTTGACTTAATAGTCACGCTTGGCAGGTGGTTTGATAATCGTAGTACTAGACGTCTCGTACCTTTGAAGCTGCCGCCCGTCGCTAGTCGTGTTAGTTACGTTGGATTAAACGAGATGGTTATACCGTCATTTATCGAAAGCCAAAAGGTTTTTTCTAGTTTTTTACATAATCGCCTCTTACAACACCTACGTAACTAAATAGGATGGATAATTACAGAATGCCATCCTGACCAAATCCCAACCGTGTAGTGGCAATGTTAGAATATCCACTACCCCATACCGTCACGTGAGTGTCGTAAGCGGTGACAGAAGGAAACTGAAACAAGACAGCAACAGCTCCTGAGAAAAACTTAAAAAAAAAAACTGCAGTTGCCAAGTGCAAGACCGGATTATAGAACCCTAGTGTCTGCGCAAGCACAGGTGCACTCTCTATTACCTCACTCTCATGTCCGATGAACGTGAATCCGACATGACCAGAGGGTATTATATAAAACAATAAGTCTTTGTGGCTTAGTGCATGGATTACCTGACTTTAAAGTTCTATGGTGTAATTTCTGTGTTCTAAAGTGTACATAAGTTGTTGTGTTTTAAGCGACAGTAGCCTAAAGACAGGGTGCGGACAGCGATTTCAAAAGGTCGTGGTTCGAATCCACATATCGACTACTGTCGTGAACCACTCCTAACACAAGCATTTTAAGCTAACCAAAAGTGATTACAGGGAATATTAGTAATGTTAATAGCATTGCTGGTATTTTATTTTTATAAAAAAGTTTTTGCTCTGTATAAGTTGACTAGGAGAGCATGATCATAAAAATAATAATTAGCATTATCAGTCATTATTATTTGAATTATTATTAAATATAACAAAGTTAATTTGCTAAAATTCGCAGGCAGAATTAAAATGATGTGTGCGTGGTTTTAAGAATAGCGTTCTTCCTTTTACATTAATGTATGCGGGGTTTTTACATACAATATTTTAAATACTTCGTAAATAGCAGTCAGACTAATGATGTGACTGAAATAATTGAAAAAAAAATCTGTGTAGTATTCTATTGTGTTCTGTGTGCTGATGTGTTCAGTGTGCCTGCCTTGTAGTTCCGAGTTGAGCCTCAGTAAGAATAATCACCATTACCTGTATAAGTCGTTAATTTTTATTTATAAGAAACGTTCTTGAGTGGCACCCTCGTACTGGTAAGCAAAGTGTAGAACTGCAGTCCAATAGATGGGGTGACGACCTCGCCTATGAAACGTTTTTTCTTGACTGGCAGACTGTAATGATGATAAAGATAATTATGATGTAACTACGCATTCATAAAGCGTTAGTTGTTATTACATATATTTACAATTAAACATATATAAAGTATTACAAAATTAATAATAAATATCTATTTTCATTTTAATTTATGAGCAAACGTAACTGCACAGACGAAGCGACGTAGCAGCGTAGTGGCGTAGCAGCGTAGTGGCGTAGCAGCGTAGCTACGTATTTATAAAGTTCTATCTACGCCGTAATGCCTACGATAACTACGCCGTTCACTCCAAAACAGCAGTAGGTATTATGAACACTGTACTGTAGTATTATTCACTTTTGTTTATCTGCATTTTGTTTCTTATAAAATTTATTATTAAATATGAAATTTGGAAAAAAGACTTGAATGAAATAATAAAAAAAATATTTATTAATAATTTTAAATTAAAAATTTAGTACAACCGACTTCAATATAAATTATTACGAATAACTCAAAAACTATTGGTTAAATCTTGATCAAACCACATGAAAAGTACCAGCTTTCAAATAAAAAAAGAATCATCGAAATCGGTTCACCCAGAAAAAAGTTATGAGGTAACATACATAAAAAAAGAAAAAAAACATACAGTCGAATTGAGTACCGTCTCCTTTTTGAAGTCGGTAGAAAATAGACGTAAATATAATAGAAATTTAAAATAATAACAAAGAAAAGATGCTTATCTTATTCTAAACTAAACTATATATGTTGTTATTTACCTGGATGATATAATGTAATATCGTATTCATCCAAAGAAAAAGTTAGAGGCAAGTACAAATTAGAGATGAGTATTTTAACTGAATATCGAAGTTTGCCTAAAAGAATATTCATGCAAATTATATGGTTATACTCATGATATAAACGAAGCAGACAGTAAGACATTCAGAGTATTTTAGAAAACTATTCTGTTCAAAACAGATACGATAAATTATTAATTTTGATTTTTCTTAGAAAGTTATTTTTTTTTTATAGAATAAGGGTGATAAACGAGCACACAGTCCACCTGATGGTAAGTGGTTGCTGTGGCCCATAGAAATCTACATCTATCTTCGTTTGCGAATTAAAATGCAGTTGCATTGTCAGCCGTGAGGATTAAGATAGAATACCTCTTTTCAGTAAAAGGGTCTCCGGTTCTCTACACTCACCATACAGACACACAGCAGCATTAGGCTGCTATTTTACGCTGGTATTCTGTGAGAGTTCTCAATTGGGTGTATGCCACTCAATTAACATGTCGGTGTCTTCAAAGATTTTTATCACGGGAAGAAACTAGCATAATATATAACCCGCTGAGCGTTCATCACTGGCAACACGTTGGGTTGTAGAAATTATATTGTTTAATTTACTGATATCATTATATGAAAAAGAAACGAATTTTGCGATAAAACAACAACGATTAATTCGCGTAAATATTGAATTAAAAACGTAACTTAAATTATAGTTGGTAAAAATTACTTTGCCGTTCAATAAAATAAAATGAAGGGTCTTACCAAGTTTGAAGAGCACCTCCCGCCCTCCCTGAATTGTGTGCACTATCCCCGTCACCACTAATCCCAGCATCACTACTCCCATCACCACTACACAACTCCCAACACACTATGAAAGACACACCACCGACGATAATACAAAATTTAATATTCCGCAAAGTAACGCCTGATTCTATAAAAAAAAGTAACATTGAAATTAAAAATTTAAACACTCCCCAACATTTTTTATAGAAGTAATGGTGAAAAATTAGAAGCTGCAGCTTGGTTCATCATCATCATTATCATGATAATTAAAGCTTATCAATGTCATAAACTGCTAATTATAAGATCTCCATATTTCTTCATAGCGAGATATTGGAAATAGTTGCCACGCTTGGCATGCGGGTTGAGAAACGTAACTTTTATTTTATTTTGAATTATTATCAGGTTACCCATCTCCTGTTTTATATCTCTCTGTCGCCTCTTATGGTTTCCATGGCATGACATAGACAGCGTGGTTTTGCTACTTAAAATTATATTTTATCCTAAGCAGGTTGATATATCGAGAGATTATGATACATGTTCTCGTCAGGTATATCTCAAAACCTGATAACAAGATTGTACAACCAGTGCGTGTTGCCAATGATGTCTTATGAATCTGAGTCGTGGTTCTTCACTGCTGGCCGTATGACGAAGCTCAATTTCAAATTCATAATGAATTGAGAATTAGTAACAAAGTAGATAATCCTAAATTTAGACTAAACATTTTTTGAACCAACAACCCACGTATAAATAATAACATTCCTGATTAAGTACTAAGCCTCTCGAAAATACAATTAAAAATTATATAAAACCGTGTTTGTTTTACAAGGCTATACGTAGGTCACTCAATAAGTTTTGAGATGCTCGAAATTTAAAAATGGAACGCACCCGTGTTATATGTTTCTAAAAAGCAAATTTATTTTAAAATAGAACTCCATAAGCCAATTGCTCCACATTAAAAAAAAAAAAAAGTTCTATTAATTTTCCTGCAACGCTTCCCGCGCTTTTCATTTAAAACGATGGATCTTAACCATGAACATTTGCGCGCTATGATATATTATGATTTTAAATTTGGTTTAACCGAACAATTAAGTTTACAACGGTTACAATCAGCATTAGGGGACTCAGCTCCATCACGCACAACAATTTTTAGGTGGTTTGCTGAACTTAAAAGGGGTAAAATTAATCTTAAAGATGACCAAAGAACCGGGGCCCCGCAAACAGCAGTAACGGCGGAAAATGTATGGACTACTGAAATCTTGATGCGAGAAGACCCACGAATCACATATACGGACATCGAAAAAATTGTAGGCATTAGTTCGGGGCATTCATACCATCCTACATCAACATCTTGGAGTGAGGAAGCTTTGTTGTCGATGGATCCCTCGATTGCTCTCCGAAAGTGAAAAACAGACTCGTGTGGATTGGTGCCATGAAATGCGTCTACGTTTTGAAAACGGGGCATCTAGGCGTGTTTCAGAAATCGTTACTGGTGACGAGACATGGATCTATCAATATGATCCGGAAAATAAAAGGCAATCATCGGTATAAATATCGGCTCTACTCAGAAGGACAGTTACCGACAAAACTGCAAAGACCTCGCAACGTCGGCAAAAAAATGGTGGCAATTTTTTTTCACGGAGCGGACATTTGTCGACGTTAATGCTGGGAAAATTGTAGGTCAGTCAACTCTGAATGGTATTCTACAGTTGCATTACCCAAAGCTTTTCAAGCTGTGCGGGAGAGAAGACCAAAGACCGGGCTTCGGGGAATCATGCTGCATCACGATAACGCCTCTTCACATACCTTCCCTTAGAACAAAAGCATTTATTGAGGAATCTGGTGTTGAAACTCTAAGTCGCCCAGCCTACAGCTCTGACTTAGCTCCTTGTGATTTCTTTTTGTTCCCAAGAGTCAAAGAAAAAATAAAAGGCAAGTTTTTTCAAGCGGCGAAGAAGCCGTGGCTGCCTACGAAGAAGCGATTTCCGACCTGTCAGATCAAGACTGGCAAAAGTATTTTCAGAGTTGGTTTAGGCGAATGGAACTTTGTATAGAGCATGATGGAGAATATTTTGAAAAGATGTAAAATAAATATTAATAGTATCTAGAATACTTTTTGTATATCTTAAAACTTATTGAGTGTCATCGTATATTGAATGATTATTTTGGTGAAAGAAGGCTTGGAATTATATTAATCGATTTTAATATTAATTTTTGTAAGACACTATTTTGTGCATATATACATAAACACTATGTAGCACTTTTAGAAAATGTCGTAAAATGGAATTATTTATTATTTATAGTATAAAGTAACATCTCAGTGTATAGTAGACTCGGGTATGTTGAGCTCTGATAAAGGTTTTTGCTTACCGCGTCATCGCGTGAGGGGTCGTCCACTTACTTTTAAAATGGGCGAGGAGGGTGATAGCTGCCACATGTGACATACTTGTAAACAGGTGTTGCCTTTGGGAACAGGTCTTGTCGGGCTTGGAACACATTTATTAGCTAAATTCTTTTTTGTGTTTTGTTGTGTAATTTAATTAAAGAATATGCTTTGATTATCTATGGGTCAATTCCTTTGCAATATATTGTAAATTAATAATATGATACAATGGTCTTTGAAAAAATTAAAAAGACCATAACTGCGGAGTTTTCCGGACAGAGAAATCTAATTTTGAAACGATAGTAGATTAAAAACATGTTGATGTTTGACAAATGAAATTTTAAATTCTTTCGTCAAAAATATAGAGTTTCCATTTCATATTATTTGATTTCAAACAAACACATTTAATGAAGCGGAATAAAGTTAGTTGAATTTGGACTCGTAACATTGTTTACTGTTTGGTACCGTTTACGAGTATATTCGATATACTGTAGTGCTATGAAATTGGTTTAACTAGTTTATATTTTTTTAAATAAAAATGAAGTGATAAATGATCGCACAGCCCACCTAATGGTAAGTAACTACTGCAGCCTATGGTTGTCACCTTTGAGGACTAAGATGGAATGCCTTACAGCCTGTTATAATAAAAAAAAATGATTTATTTCAGACGTTTGTCCATAATATTGTTAGTAACATAAAAAGAGATTTAAAAAAATTATGTTAGTAACATTTCTTGGTATATATATATATATATATATATATATTTCTAATTTAAATATCTGCCTGTACTGCGCGACACCTCTGTAACATGTGTGTGAGCGTACATCCAGCGCCGCAGTATCGGACAGTCAGGCTTTTCACTGATAACTCTGAGAATGGTGTTGGCGCTCCCCCGCACCGTGCGCAGGAGGCATGCGATTCGCTTGCGCACTACGGTGTGAAACCCATCAGTGTGCGCCAGTGCGAACATCCCTGATGCACTGCAATAACTTGGAAGCCCCAACAACATTCAACAGACCATTATTATGTTGTACTCGGAGAGCGCTGATAGCCCCCCGCGTGTAGTTTACCCATAGATTGCACGTATAAAGTGTTTGGCAGTATGCCTTAAACAGTGTTATTTTCACATCTGGACTGCAATGTGCAAATCTGCGAGCCAACATGTTGCAGCGGACTGCCATCGCTCTCCTTTCCCTTTCAATATCCTTGTCATCCTTCAAGTCCTCGGTAACCACGTGACCGAGATATTTGAAGGATGGCACCTTCACTACCGTTAAGCTTAACAGGCGGTACATGCATCACCTTACGGGTCCTGGCTTTAAAACCATCAACTCGCTTTTACTAACATTATACAAGAGGCCGTGGGATTTTGCATACTCCTCGCATATTGAGATCTGCCTTCTTAGAGCAGCAACTGACGGACTCAGCAACACCATGTCGTCCGCGTAACTGATGCTGTTTATACAGTGACCATCAATGAAACAGCCGACACTGGCGGTGCCAAGCCCAACAATCAACTCATCTACATACAAGTTAAAAAGCGTCGGGGAGGTCAAACCACAATTATTATATTATATTATAATTATTATACTGGCTCTATATATTTTTCAGTAAGTAAAAAATGACTTTCAATGAGAATTACAAGCACTGCTATTTAGTGGCAGAAATACTTTGTGGTACCTACCCAGAAGAACTCAAATTATGGAGGAGTAGGCCAGCTCCATAGATTGCTTCATGCTTGTTGTTCATGTCCAAAATTTCCACTGACATCTAAGATTTTCAAAATCATAATGTAAATATTGAAAACTTTTTTTCGGCTTTGCACTGGAGTCGTCATTAGCGGCGTGAGGGAATCCACTAAACCATGTCATGCCATGGGTGTCGTAAGAGGCGACAGAAGGAAACTGAAACAAGAGATCAGGCAGCTGCATCTTCTTGATAGCAACTCAATAATAATTATAAAATGCTGAACAAATTAATGGAGGACATACTCGTACTCATGTGCAGCAGTGAACTTATCATAATTTAAAAAAAAAGCTTTGCTTGAATAATGAAATTAATTCTGCAATCCAACTACATATATTTATCATGAACTCTCTTTATTAATATTTAAACTTTAATTAAAGCAGAAAACTTAGTGACAGTACCGACTTAATAAAGACTATGATTTGAAAAAGTCGGACGAATGTACTCGACGGCAGACGGCGTCAATTAAATGTCTTGCAACAAAGTTGTTCAGAAACATTTAACGAGCTTAGCTTTAGGAACTCAAATGTTTGCTTTCGCAATTTTTGATGAAGATTTTTACGAGAAAAAGCTTAATTTGTTTTTAAATTACTATTAATATTGTAATGACGATGACTTATTTTATTTTTTATTTTTGTATTGGTATGCGATGTGTAAGGCGACCCCCCACTAGATAGAGTGACGACCTGGTAAAACATGCAGGAAGTCGATGGATGCAGGTGGCTCAGGACCGTGCTTTGTGGCAATCCTTGGGGAAGGCCTATGTTCAGCAGTGGACCTGTCAAGGGCTGTAATGATGTAATGATGATGAATGAAGATGATAATGCAGTTTTGTTTTAGATTAAAGAAAAAGCAATTATTATAATATTTTTTATGATTAGGCCCGTTACTATAATATATTATATAAATATAACATAGCTATAATATATTAATATTAGTTGTAGCAAGAAATATTACGATATATTTTCTATAATAATCTTTGAATTACCTCACACGCTGCTATTATATATTTTTGTACCCAGACATAATAAGATACTAAGCTATAATGAAAGGCTGGAAATATATATCAAGTTCTTCTTCTTCTTTTAAATTATGGCTTCTCTTGATAGAATTCTGCCAGTGTCAAGTCAGTATATATCAAGTTATTTTACGATATTTTTGACATATTCCAACATGTTATTGTGATTCAGAGTGATTTATCTTTGCTGAGTACCAAAACTATTGCACATTATTGTATTAGGTTACATTATATCGTCTTTTTGACTGTATATCATGTGGGGCCAAAATCAGTTATTGCGTTCTTCTGTCAATTAGGAAGAATCAGGAAATCAGTCAGGAAGGTGGTCAGGAAGTTCCATCTCCATGCTTTGGAAATTGCGTAAAGCCGTTATTCATGCGCCTGATCGATTTCTGGTCATGTCGGATTGCCGTCCCATCGGACTTTAAGAGTGAACTCATCCTGTCTTAACCCGATGCTGATTCGCAGACGGCTAGTCTCAACGAAGAACGTGAATGTAATTTAATGATCAATTTATAAAGCGCCTTAAATGCCACCCGCGAAATTATAGAATCATCATCATCATTACAGCCACTATATGACAAGTCCACTCCTCCCATGGAATGCCACAAAGCACGGCCCTGAGCCATCTGCATCCATCTATCTCTTTCCAAGTCGTAACTCCATCTAGTGGGGCGCCGCCCTACATTCCGAAAAGAAGTCCTACCACCTAGTAGGTAAGTTAAAAATGGCGGACAATGAACATTTCGCACATTCATTCAGTTCATAATTAATCAATAAAAGTACTACATAATAAGTAAGTTAAAATAGTCACTCTCAATTAAACTGTGTTATGTATGTACATTACTCGATATTTTCGCCAATTGTGAACCAATTGTGAAAAATTGTCAAAGAATGAAATTAAAAAGTGACAACCGACATCAAAATATTAAAATGGATACAAATGCTTTAAAATAATTTAATAGCTCTAGCTTTAATAGCTAGTGCTAAGACAAAGCGTATCAAAAAATCAAAGCCTCGACTGTGGGAGATAATAAATTGTGATTATTTTATTCTTTTTAGTTTTTAGTAGGTTTATAAAAATTTTAATTGTTTTTTCTAACGGTTTTGCATAATATGAAACGTATGACAATAGATACTTTATGTCTAACGGAAAGTCCATGTCACACCTATGCCGGTAGTTGTTGGGAGCACTACGCTTGAAGATTTTGACGAGTATATGTAATTTCCATTGTCTAACTTCGACCAAGAGGTCGAACGACCAAACCAACTCGGCTCGGTACGTTGGGGAAATTGCGACAAATCTTATTGCCCAATATACCCTCAGAGCCTCAAAATAAAAATTGTGTACAAGAAGCGCGTATTGCCAGTGATAAATTACGAAGTCGAAACCAGCCTACACTCGGATTTTTTCTTATAAATTGAGATAAAATCCGTAACGACGATATCCACAGAGTTGGTCTGTAGACTGAAATGGCGGAGCCGGCCATATAATCCGAAAAATCGATAACCAGCGGGAAGAAGGGTTCTCAAGTTTCACTCTCGAACTGGCAAACGTAATGTGACGTAAGGCGACCTCTGACTAGATGGAGGGACTACCTGATGAATATGCTGGTGGCTCAGGACCGTATTTTGTAGAAATTTACGGGGGAGGCATGTGTTTAGCAATGGGCATGAGGTGGGTTGTAGTTAATGGATGGATGATTATTTGTGTTAAAGTTGTATAATTTAAGCACGAATAGCAATAAAAAGTATTTGCGCAGTTTCCTCCAATTACTTTTCACAATTTTACCACGAGGAGTGCTCTGAGGAATTGTTCGGATTAATCCCAGCCGCCAAATTTCACGAACGCACATCGCGACAGAACTCCCGATACCAACCACATCATCTGGATGATTGGTGGTCACCACTGTGCGATTTAGAAGATGTTTTCTTCCTCGCACAACTTCCTTGTGGAATAGTTTACCTCCAGCGATTTTTCCGGACCGATACGACTTAGGGACCTTCAAGAAAGAGCCTACTCCTTTTTAAAAGGCCGGCAACGCATCTGCAATTCCTTTGGTTCCCCTGGTGTTGCAGTTGTTCATGGGTGGCGGTAGTCACTTACCATCAGGTGTACCGCATGCTTGTTTGCCCCCTATCCTATAAAAAAATCTAGGCTCCTAAATAAGAGCACTTGGTTTAGTTGATAAGTATGCCGGTCCGTTAACCACACGTTCATTATGTGGTGTTACATAATAAGCTCCTAAAGTAGAAGCTTCATTTTTAAAAGACTGCAATTCCCCTGATGTTACAGTTGTTCATGCGCGGTGGTCGACTTTCCATCAGGTGAGCCGCATGCTCGTTTGCTCCCTCTTCTATAAAAAAAAGAACCTAAAGAAATAAAAGTAATTAGACTTTAATACATTCACAGATTAAGATAGACAACAGAGTTAAATTTGGGTTATTGATAGAAATGCAATAACAAATTTGTCAATAGAACAAACCACAACAGCTAAATTATGGTCATACGAGTAGATCGGTTAGACCAGGGAAGGACCACGCTCTCATCAGCGTAACATAGCAGCTTAATGCTGCTTTGTTTCGTATGGTGAGCTCAGAGAACCGGAGACCCCTTTTTGGAAAAGAGGAATTCTATCTTAGTTCTCAGGGGTGACGACGCATCTGTATTTTGACTCTTAATCGAGGATGATGACAGATGTCTATGTGCCACAGCATCCACTTAACACTAATTGGATTGTGTGCTCGTTTGTCACTCTATTTCTATAAAAACAAAAACGAACTACACATAATGATGTAATTTTATTCATGTTATAAAATTACAAACAAACAGTGTCATATTGCAACATAATAATGTATGATACAAATGGTTGTAGTTTTAGTTTTTGTTATAAAACTGAATTGACAATCGATCTTAGATTCCACCTGATGGTAAGCGGCTATTCTAATTCATGGAAACCTGCAGCGCACTTCAAACTAAGAAGGTTACAGATGCGTTGTCACCTTTGAAGGGTAAGGTGGAATGTCTCACTGCCTGTAATTATATTGGCTCCGTATCCTTCATACCGGAACACAGCAGGCACGCACTGCTATTTGGCGGCAGTAAAAGGTAAGAAGGTGTTACCTACGCCAACTTTCTCCTAGGCGGAAATGGAGTTCTACCACCTTAAATATTAACGTTAACAGAAATAAATCAGTTTTAGAGAAACGGAAGGAAGAAGGCAATCATTAGTTGCAAATAAAGTGGCCTAATTCACTGTCGTGCAAAAAAAATTTCCGAGGTGAAAATTCCAACGCTGCTGATAGAGATCACACTAAGTGTGCGGGAAACTTATAAAAAAGTAATCAAATAAAGTATATACATTATTTGACCACATTTGATTTTACTAACTCGTTTTAAGAGTGAGAACATCAAATTACACTTTTTACTCCGCCTTCTATTTTGAGAGTCTTGAATACACATCACCCTGTAGTAGCGGTGTAAAAATATCCTCTACCCATTTCGTCCCGTGGGTGTCAATGAAGCGACAGAGGGAAACTAAAACAAGGAATAGGAAGCAGCTTCTTCCTGTTTCGCAATTATATTATAATGTCCTCTAGACCGAATTTCTGTCACGGCAGCCATTCTCAACGGAGACTAGTCATCTGCGCAAGACAGAATTATAGTGCGCGAGTGTACACGCAAGCACAAGTGCACTCTCTATTCCATCACTCTCATAGTCCGATGGGGCGGTAAACCCCAATAGCTGAGTTTAGCTCAGCCCGAGATTTGAACCTCATGATCAGTAGCGGCATTTACGTCAACCAGACCAACGAGGCAGATAATATATATCCCTTCTATAAGGCACTGTATATATATCTTAAAAATGAATAAAATAAATAAAGGTTTATTATATTTTTGCACAATTGTTGGATCTTCCTGGGATTTCAAGCCAAGACCAGTCATAAAACATTATCATATATCGCATAAGGAGGTAGAAATGTCGAATTTTTTTATAAATGTTTCCAAAAGTTTCAATAAATTCCGTTCGGCTCAATTTCTCAATAAATTACTTCAGTCACTTATCACATATCCTTTTTACTGGAAAAGAGGCATTCTATCTTAGTCCTCACGGCTGACAACGCATCTGCATTTAAATTTGCAAACGAAGATAGATGTAGATGTCTATGGGCCACAGCACAGCAACCACTTACCATCAGGTGGACTGTGTGCTCGTTTGTCACCCTTATTCTATAAAAAAAAAACATATTTATTGCAAGTAAATATACTTTCGTATTCAATAAAATAGTAAAAATAATAATATTTAAATTCTTCTTAAAAATAAAAAACCAGTTCACGGCTGTAATTTTACCGGGACAGAATTTATGAATAACTATTTTAAGGAAAATTAATTAATAGTCTTCCAAAAATGTTTCATTACTTGTATCCTTTATTGTATCCCCAAACGTATTGCTGAGGAAAATATGAAAAATAAATAAATTTAACAGATAATAAGAAAAGGTAAACTCACTGCTGGCTGTATGAGGAAGCTCAACGTCGCTCAGCGAGCTGTGGAGAGGGCTATGGTCGGAATTTTTCTGCGTAATAGACTTAGAAATGAGGATATCCGCAATAGAACCAGAGTAACCTACAAAGCTCAAAGTAAGCTGATGTGGCAATGTACCGGCCATACAATTCGAAGAACGAAAAACCGATGGGGAAAAAGGTTCTCGAGTGGCAACCTCGTACAATCGGTAAGCAAAGTGTAGGGTGAACCCTCACTAGATGGAGTGAAGACCTGGTAAGAGATGCAGGAAGTCGATGGATCCAGGTGGATCAGGACCGTATTTTGTGGCATTTCTTATGGGAGGCCTATTTTTAGCAATGGACTTATGAAGGGCTGTAATGATGATGATGAAACAACTTTGGGTTCTTTTATTTTTTTTAAATGACCGCAGAGTCTATTTCACATGAGGATGCCTCGTTTAGAGGCCAAACACGTGTGGTATTATCGAGAGTAGTGTGTCTTTCCTAGTATAGTGGTGTCATGATTAGTAATAACGGGGATAGTGCACGCAATCGAGGGAGGGCGGGAGGTGCTCTTCAGACTAGGTAAGACAAATTATTTTATTTTATTACGCGGATCTTAAATAATTAATTTTTAACACCTTTAACATCTGAGTTATCACTTCGATTCATTCTACAGGTGGCAGTCCGTTTTCTTTTTAAATAAATTAATAGTATTCTTTACGTACATACATAATATTTTCTAAACATACAAGGGCGGAAGTGTCAACATCTTAGTCTCCATTAAAAGTCGAATAGCGACACGCGGGGCTCCGAGTTATAGATTGCCCGTATCGTGTGCTTTGACATTTGTTAGAAATAAACATTTTAAAATTGAACATTTTGTGACAATAAGATTACATTAGTAGAACCTGTTATCAAAACGTTATTCTAGTCATAAACAGTTTCATTTGGAGCAAGTTTACCGCGACATCACGGGGTTTGGGGCACGTCGGCCGCGCGACAGTTAATTACAGATGTCTCGTTTCAAGTTGTTGATTTTGCGGCAAAATAATACTTTTGCTTGTATCCATTTAGTAATAACTTAAATGATTTCTGAATGAGTTTCACGTGAATAATGTTACAATTAATATTAAAATTGGTAATGGGTCGGCCATATAGATCGAAGATACGACACCCGATGGAAAAAAAGATTCTAGAGTGGCAGCCTTGTACAGGCAAGCTTAGCGCTGGTCTACCCCTACTATATGGAGTGACAATTTGATTCAACATGCAGCTGGCTAACATGCATGGGGGAGGCCTGTGTGTTGCAGTGAAATTGTGATGGGTAGAATAGAATAGAATAGAATAGAATAGAATAGAATAATAGAATAGAATAGAATAGAATAATTTTTTATTCAATATAGATTACATGTGTAATTCTTATTGAAAATCATTTTTTACTTTACCACTGGTTCGAAAAAAAAATCTCTGTCCTAGGAAGAACCAGCAAAAAACCCAGCGGGACTTTTTTTTTAAAGTAAATTTTACATTAATGGTTGTACAAACTATTTATGGTTGTAGTGATAGTACTAGTGTGATGTAAAATGTGAAAGTAAATCTGTTAGGATGTTTGTTCTTCAAACACTGGAACGGCCAGACGAATAGTAGTAAATTTTTTTATGCATTTGCATAGGAGTCGATTATGACGTAGAATAGGACATACAATAGTTCTTATAAGGTGGTAGTGCCATGCTGTAGCTGTATTATGCCTGCATTCTCGACGTATTGGCAACCGCAGTTTTTTCTTATTTTGAGTAGCTACAAGGATGATGCTGCTGCCCATCTCCTGTTTTAGCTTTCCTCTTCCGCGTCTTACGACACACGCTGAATGATATTAGATATTATGTAGATGTGGATTTATCCACAGTTATCTACATGTCTCTTACGCCATGTAGATAACTGTGGATACTTAAATTAAAAAAAAAAACTTACCATAGTTTCTTTATAAAATCTTTAATATAATACTAGCTTTTTACCCGCGGCTTCGCTCGCGTGGTCTTCAATTTAGAAAAATCATTAAATGCTATTCCGCGCCAAATTTAGCAAAATTCGATCACTTTTAGAGTCACTTCGGTGTCTGTGTATCTATGTCAGAAAATACTTGCTCCCAACTATTTTAAAAAATTGAAAATTGTAAATTGATAATATCCACCTCAATTTTGAATTACAGTTGTTAAATACGACTTATTTTTATTTGTAAAATAAGTAAAAGTCATAAGTATTTTAATTAAATTGTGTTTAGTGTTCTAACCAAAAGTGACAGCTGTAACGAACATCGTTTAAACTTACTGTAAGTGTTATTCTTGTTATCCCTTTAACATTTTAAAAATTTACCTTTTAAGTAAGTGTTGTTCTGTATTTCATTTTGAATTATTTGATAAATAATTTGAGATCTGTAAATAAACCCATAGATCTGGACATTTGCTACTCTGCTTCTTCGGTTTCTTTCTTTGTTTTCTTTGCTATTTACACTTAATAGTAAAATGAATACACACACAACGCCAAAACGCGCCAATTAGAGAACCAACTTCAAATGGCGCTTCAAGAACTAAGGCGTCAAAGGAGCAGTGTGAGCTGTTGTGTGAAAGGGATGACAACGAAAGGAAATAATAAATATAATTGCTAAAAATACTCAGCTAAAAAGTGATATGGTTAAGTTGCATAAAGAATATACTTTGTTTAAAAGGATGAACTTCAGAGAAACAGTCGATGAGTTTGACCAATGCAGCAAGGAATATGCGGAATCCCTCAGATTAATTGCTGCATTGCAGTTCAGTTAAGTGAGGCTAATGAGCAGATTGTGCAATTAAAACAATACATAGATAACTTGAAAGCGGCCCAAACTCAAAGTCTGTTCAATGAGCTCATAAAATCAGTCTTCTAAAGCATTTAACCCTCCACAACAATCGATTTGACTGGTGATGATTATGTCACATCAAGAACAGCAGCAGGATTACCTGCAGTAGAAAGAATTAAAATACATAAAATTAATAAATATATTAGGAAAGTAAAGTTAATTAAAACTAAAATTAATGTCAAAAATTATACAAATTTATATGAAAAGCAAAATTAATTAATAAACTTCAATTATATTCAATTGAGGTG
Source organism: Parnassius orleans (assembly GCA_029286625.1). Lineage (NCBI taxonomy): Eukaryota > Metazoa > Arthropoda > Insecta > Lepidoptera > Papilionidae > Parnassius > Parnassius orleans. The sequence goes on from JAGSMP010001596.1 coordinate 149,562, forward strand.
GAAAATATGAATAACTGTTATGAGACTGATATAGGTGTCTAAATTTAACAATTTCATCACTTAAAACTCTACAAAGTATATCAAATAAATATGAATCGGCTCAGGATGAGATAAAAGAACACATATTGGCCATGAATGATCTGGTAAAGTCATGTAAGTATAATGAGGAGCGCTTTGACTCCTTAATTAAACATCAGAGTGAGTATCAGCGCTCCATACCAGGTTCATCAGGGGACAATATGTGTAAAAATAATGATAATGGTAAGGACTCATTATTTTCACTATATAACGACAGTACCATAACAAAGAATATTAACTTAAAGTAATTTAAATATTAATAAAAATAAATTATATATTGTGATGACATAGGCAAAAATTTGGGCACAATGTTAAATAACTGTTTAAAAGGACATCAGGTTAGTAATTGTTGTATGCCTGGAGCATCCTTTAGTCATATAATGAATAAAGTTTTAACTAGTAAGTTTTGCCCTAATAGCATTAATAATTCTTGTTGGGAGAAAGGCAATGTAAACAAAACTCAATTATTAAAATATATTGATCATCTAAATACTTTAAATGTACATAAAATTATTTTGTTTACATTGCCTTACATACAAGGTTGGCCACAGGAAAATAAAATAAGATACAATTTAAATTTATTAATGAATAACTTTTCATTTAATAACAATATAAACTTGACATCTAATTGTTATAATTATAATAATATAATTAATTTAATAGACATAAATAATTTAATTAAAATTTTTGACTAGAATAGGTATTACCTATCCAAATATAATTAAGACAGATAGCAAATGTGCTATCTTATTGTTTATATATTAACTCAGCCAAGGACTTGGCTACATCAACATCTGCTTCTTGAGCAGTGTAATGACTTAATATGTAATTTGGAATCAGTTCAAGTAATTTAAATTAGAAAATGAGACAATAGAGGTAATCTCTAGCAGTTATAATAATTTAAATAATTTAGAATGTAAGCTTACAAAACCTTAATTGTATGACTCCACAGAGTGATAATAAAATTGTTTACACCTGGTGCATCAGAATATACAAGGCATGATAGGCAAAGAGCTAGAAATTGAATTGTTCTTAAATAGCATAATATTCATATTTTATGTATTACTGAACATTGTTTAAAAGCATAACATAATGTTTAATTTCAGTAATCACCAGGTGGTCAGTTCGTTCAATAGAGAAACGGTTTTAAGAGGTGGCTCGTTAATATTAGCTAGTAAATTATTATCATGTAAGGAACGTAAAGATATTGTGAGCCTCTCTCTGTTGAGCGAACATAGAAATGGCATGTGTTGAGTTTGAGCACCTCATTGTTGTGAGCGTCTGGACCCCATGTTCTATATACAATACTTTTGAAAAAATTATGGAGAAGTTTTTGTTAAGCAATAAACAGAATAAATCTGTTGTAATATGTGGAGACTTTAATATCAATCTCCTAAAGCTTCCTCCACCAATATTAAATTTAGATCATTGTTTAAGTCATATGGTCTTTTTAATTTATTTTTAGAGCCAACGCGTATTAATGAATGTAGTGCAACATGTATAGATAACATTTTACAAATGTTAAGCCGTTGCATAAATGTATAATTCAAAAATTGAGTTCTGATCACTGTAGACAGTTAGTTTCGTTACCTTATGTTCACAAAAAGCAAGTAGATGAGAAAATTGTGTTTGTTCCTGTAAATGCGTCGCTTGGAGAAGTTTAGAAGTAACATAGTGAAGAAACTTCCATCACTTTCATACCAAATTGATCCTAATTTTTGTATGGAACAGTGTTTAAACTTATTTGCAATGAATTTGATAATATTTTACTTCTAAAACGTTCTCCTTGAACAGTCGGAGGCTTTCAATGAATGGGCGACATAGGAGTCCATAAGAACGAACAAAGGTTATATGAACTTTACCATGAAGGTCATATAACCCTAGCGTCAAATTGGGAATATGTTAAAAATATTCAAAAATATTTAAAGGTGTGCTCCAAAGCCAAGTCTTTGCATTTGAGCAACAAAATTAAGACAGCTTCTAATAAAATTAAAATGACGTGGAGTATAATTAATAGTGAAACTGAGTAGGTCAACTCATAATTCAAACTACCAGTTGAGTTTTAACAACAAATTAACGGAATCAGATCAGGATGTTGCAATGGTTTTGAGATGTATTTGCGGATATTCGATCTTAACCACTATGTCACTGAATTCTTCTCTGCCGTCGGCGAATCATTGCTTAAACAAAATGTAAATGCGTGTACAAAATTTTACATTTCATAAAATATCATCAAAAGATATTGTAAAATATTTTAAAACTATTGATGTTAAGAAAACTGCGGATCTGTGGGGCATTTCCGTTAAAGTTATTGCGTATATAATCGATATAATCGCGCCTCAACAACTATTATTATTTTAATACTAGTATCGAATATGGTGTGTTTCCTGATTTGATGAAGCATAGTAAAGTAATACCTATTTAAATCTGGTAGTACATTAGACCCGCCAATTTAGACCCATTTCTGTACTGCCAACACTAAGTAAAATTTTTGAAAAAATTATTCTTGATCAAATGTTTTTTTTTTAATGTTAATAATTTACTTCATAAAAATCAATTCGGTTTCACAAGGGGTCGCTCGACAACTGATGCTGGTGTTGAGCTGATTAAATATATTTTCAATGCATGGGAGAATTCACAGGATCCTTTGGGTATATTCTGTGACCTATCCAAGGCCTTCGATTGTGTTCACCATGAAACATTAATTAGGAAACTACAACACTAAGGTGTAAGAAGTAATGCTCTTAAATTAATTGTTTCATATTTAAGTAACAGAACTCAAAAAGTTGTCATTAATAGTATGAGCTCTTCCGGGTCGATAGTACAAATGGGCGTGCCTCAAGGCTCAATTCTCGGCCCCTTTCTGTTTCTTGTATATATTAATGACTTACCTTACATAGTAAGGATAACCATAATATATAGTATTATTGCTGATGACACTTCATTAATTTTCAAATTAAAACGACAATTATTAAAATATGACGACAAGTAAATAATGCTATATCTAAATTAGTAAATTGGTTTAATGTTAATAACTTGCATTTAAATAGCACTAAAACGAAATGTATAAGTTCATGACTCCAAATGTCAGACAATTAAATACTAATGTAATTTTAAATGAGGAACTGAGGTCTTGTCGATACCACCATTTTATTGGAATAACACTAGACGCGAAGCTTCAATGGAGCCCCATATATCAAAGTTAGCAAGCAGACTTAGTTCTGCAGCATGCTGTAAAAAAGATTAAAATCTTACCAGTGTGGAAACAGCTAGACTTGTTTACTTTAGCTATTTCCATAGCATAATGTCGTATGGTATTTTTCTATAGGGACACACAACTGACACTGAAATTATATTTGTTTTGAAGAGGCCATAAGAGCAATCTATGATTTAAAACCTAAAGAGTCGCTCAGACAAAATTGAAATTAATATATTAACTTTGGCCTCTCAATACATTTATGAAAATGTAATGTACGTACACAAAAAAAAAGTAGTTATACAAAAATAGTGATATTCATTCTGTAAATACTAGGAACAAACACAAGCTAGTAGTACCAATTACTCGACTCCACCAGTCAGTAATTCATTCTTAGAGGCGATGTATGCAAAATCCCAGAAAATATACAAAATTCGACCTGCTCAAAATTCAAAACTTTATTAAACATAGTTTGTATAAAGGGTTATTATAATGTTAAGGAATTTATGGATGATAATAACCCTAGGGAAGGGTGTTCGCTGCCAGGCTGTTTCTAATTTGTTTTGTGTGGTTAATTGTGTACATGATTGTAAGCTGTTATTTAAAAAAAGTCCGCTGGGTTTCTTGCTGGTTCTTCCCAGGACAGAGGTTTTCAGACCAGTGGTAATTAGACAAAAGTGACTTTCAATAAGTATTATTTATAATCTATATTGAATAAAAAAGTTTCTGTTTCTGTTTGTTTCAGTTTGTCAAAGAAATTTTTTGAATTCCCAAAGACTATTGGACCTAGATGATTGAGGAACACGTGAATAAATAAGTTTTTCAGAATTGCATTAATATCATATGTCTAGAATCAACTACAATTTTTTATATTGTACGTGTCTTCCGATGTATACAAAATTTACTATCATTATTTACTCTTTACATTCATTAATTATTGAAGTTTATTTAGATTTAACAAAATAATGATGAATTCATGGTTTAATGCGATATTTGATTCATATCATTGTTCCCATTTAATATTTATTGGCATTATAAAATAGATTCTGATATCTTTCTACGTTCGAGTAGACTTCAAAATGTCATAAATGCAGTTCTGATAATGATGAATACTACACATGTAACAAAACAAATTTTTATAAATCACCTTTTTTACGATTGTTGACCATATCTACCTAGTAATTAGAAACCCAACGATACCACGAACTATTCCATCAAATATAGATAAAATCACACAGTGCACTTAATTTCCAATTATTTACAACAGATAACGTGATAACATATGAAGTTGGTAAAATTAAACCTATGCCGACAGACACCTAGTATATTCAACTAAAGAGCTTCTCTCTTAATCTCAGTTTTGTGTACACAGTACTGGATACTGTGCACACAAAACACACGTGTTGAGTATAATAGTGTTGTTAGCCATTTATAACAATGGTAATTGTGGTAAATCATCCCGATAATGGCCACCGGTCTAGATATTTTTAAGTGTGACAATTTTTGATGCTGCACGAATAAGTATTCAGTAACATTCTAAGATTTAATTTTATCAGTTACTTATCATTAGTTTATTTAACAGAAAGTAGAGGGCGCTATATTACATTAATACTATGAAAGTCAAAACTATACTATCTAGTAATATCAGCTATAGAAGATTGGGGTGCGACTGGCTCAAGAGCCACCCCAAAGCCTGATGTTATTTATTATATAAAAGGCATAAGTGATGTTGATTCTGTTAAAAATCTGTTTCTGTTAAAAAACACGCTATCAGCGCCGCTAGCGGTGAAAAACTATTTGACGATATGACCATATTATCATGAAATAGCAATGTTGTGTTTAGTTATTAATATCGTTAAACGACCTCTATTCATTGATTTGGCTAAGCTATATCATGACATGGTCAACAAACAGTGATAAATATCATGAAATGACACCATTTCACGAAATAATTATTTAATGAGAATTTTGCAATAATTGCAGGCAGACCAGTTTTAATCAGTTTACATACAGATATAGTATAAAACGTATGAAAATCGATATGTTTTTAGTTAAAAAAAATCAATTTTCATATGTTTGATAGATGTCACTATTATCTATTATTTTTTAAATTTTAAAATGAAATAACGATAAAATTAAACGTTAGGATTTTTAAATAACTTTATAAATGTAATTATTTAAACATATAAATGTAAGTTATTTATATTATTTAATTTATTAGTTACTAAAGCAAAATATAGGCTTTTTATATTTGATGATAGATGGCGCTGTTTTGATAATTAAAACGTATATCGTCAGCGGAGTTTCAAATTGTTATACAAAGGTTAAAACTAATTTTAAACTTTATTTACAAATATGATATTTATTTGAAAAAACACTCGTTATCCCGACTATTAACTAACATAATCATATATAATAAAAAATTAACATCTAAAGGAAGAAAAATACTTAACCTTCTTTTTTAAGTTCCGTAATCGGATAAAATGTAGCCTATAAGTTGCCCCGGGTTACTAACTACCTACATATAAAATTTAATGGAAATCGGTCCAGTAGTTTTTGCGTGAATCGGTAATACACAGACAGACAGACAGACAGACAAATATTCTAAAAACCACTAATTTGGCTTCAGTACTCTTTATTTAGTCCCCTGGACTTGTTTTTTCAAGAGTATATTAGAATTACAGACACGACTTTTCTACAGATTTATTATATGTATGTATAGATACTGATGAGTAACGTATTTTGGCTGATTATCACGACACCATAACCCAGTTAATAGCCAATGACGATAGTGGACCCGAAGTGGACAAAATAATTTGAAGATTATTGAATGACCTTTTTAATACGTGCTTCATCGTTGTCACCCTTATTTTTTATGCATAGACCATTTTTATTACACAATACCTTCAACACATTATTTAAAGCACAGCAGCAGCTATTTGCTAAAGTCCAAGTTAAACTGCACTTGTGCTAATATGAAGAAGGTTTTTTTCTATTAATTAACTTGCTGTACCTGGCATGTATTTCAATGTCTTTATGATGTTCCGGGCCTTACGACACACGTGATTTATTTAGGTTATTGATTATTTTAAGTGTCATCTCAGGAACATGTTTTTTTTTTACAAAATAAGAATGACAAACTAGCAAATAGAATACCTGATGGTAAATGGACGCTGTAGCCCAAAGGCGTGTACACCTATCATCAATTAATGATCAAAATGGAGTGCTTCGATGCCAATAAAAAGAGTCTGCGACTGATTATTAAGTTAAAGCAAATCCTCCCTATATTATGGGAGGTGCGTGTCCATCATTATTCTTCATCAGTCAGACCTCTCGCAGTATTTTTATAGAATAAGGGTAACAAACAAGCACACAGTCCACGTGATGGTAAGTGGATGCTATGGCCAATAGGCATCTATATCTATCCTCGATTAAAAATCAAATGCAGATGCGTAGTGACCCCTGAGGTATAAGATGGAATGCCACGTTTCCAGTAAAAAGGTTCTCTGGACATATCATAAGAAAACATCAAAGCACTATGCACACTGTCGAGTCATGGATAGATAAATGGAGGAATGGATATTCGCTATACAGTACACACTATACAGCTGCAGCAAATTCTACATGTATTAAATATCTTTTGTCAGACTAAAAGGAATTTATTTCTGTGTAATCGTTTATCTATCTACTGTAACATTTAATTCACAAGTTAAAGCAATCACATGTGAAGTTGCTGCGATATAAATCAAACGTCTTTCATAATATTACATCATATCCGGCGGAGCTTAGACCTTCTCAGTCAGACATGACAACATTATATTTCATATTACTGTTATATTACTTTTACTTTGATATTATTGAGGGTTATATTGGATTCTATAGTCCATGTCACGAGAAGATAGTAATGTTATCTGTTATGGAACATGTGATTAATCAGGGCACTATTTATAATATCCGGGCAATTTCAATAATGACAAGACAAATCGGGCTATGTAATTAACACGATGTAAACTTCATTATTTATCACATTGTCAGGTCATAACATAAACTAACCTAAACTTTTTTTCATTACTCTACCCAATAAGCAACCTAATAACAAATTTTATTCATGAAGCCCGGTAAATTTCATTATTTCAATAGTTTTTATCATATTGCCTTATCATATCGGGCATTATTTAAACTGTCTGGACATTATGAATGTTTATTGACAGCGAGGGCGGACTGAAGGGCAATAACACCTACATTTTAAATTCTCATTTTTTTTTGTAGGATAGGGTGACAAACCTGATGGTAAGTGGTTGCTGTGACCCATAGACATCTCCATCTATCTTCAATAAAGAATCAAAATGCAGATGCGTTGTCACCCGTGAGGACTAAGATGGAATGCCTTTTTTCCAGTAAAAAGGGTCTCCGGTTCTCTACACTCACCATACGAAACACAGCAGTGTTAAGCTGCTATTTTACACTGGTATTCTGTGAGAGCGTGGTCCTTCCCCGGTCGAGCCGACCCATTCGTACTACAACTATACTACTAATATAGCTGCAGCATGGCTCTACCACGTAAAAATCTCATGTTTGAAATGTTTTACATCATTCCAGGTAGCACTAATGTATGTAAGTAGTCCATATTGGTCTTCATGGGTGAAAACATTTGCAATTTGATTCTTAATCGAGAATAAAAAAGTAGGTGTATATGGGCCACTGCATCCACTTATCATCATGTGGCGTGCTCGTTTGTCACCCTTATTTCATAAAATAAATTAATGTTAGTAAAATGGATGCTAGCTAGTAGTTTCATATTAAACGAGCAAACCGAAATCGAGTCCCGTCTGCATCACTGAAGCTATTAATTGAAATACCTGTTCTAATTTACGTTTTGATGTCGTTGAAATAAATCTTAAGGTTTGCAGGTTTGCTTTTTTGAAAAAAATAAAAAGTAAAATATACATTTATGTGAAGCTCGTCGCTTCTATAAAAATACTTTACCTCCAGAAAACCTTACACACCGTTAAATTTTTATTTTTACAGAATAAGGGTGACTAACGAGCATACAGTCTACCTGATGGTAAGTGGATGCTGTGGCCCATAGACATCTTCATTTACTCGTATCCTCGATTAAGAATCAAAATGCAGATACGTTGTCACCACTGAGGACTGAGATGGAACGCCTCGTTTCCAGTAAAAAGGATCTCTGGTTCTCTACACTCACCATTGGAAACACAGCAGCATTAAGCTGCTATTTTGTGAGAGCGTGGTCCTACCCCAGTCGAGCCGAGCCATTCGTGCTACAACCATAAAATAGATGCAATAAATATGAGTTCTATGTTAAAACAAAACAATTTGAGTTCTTAATGCATGCCATAGAATACTATAATACATACACTATAGAAAGGGGAGTTGGCGGTGCCCGTGTAGCCACTAACATGTCAATTCACACCTATAAATGTCAACACGTCTCTTTTGACGTCACAGTCATTGCACAATTATTGTGTCAAGCGTTGCTGGTTGCAATTTATTTCAAAAATGCTGATTTGTGCGATAATTACGTGTCGAAAAAACAGCCGGATGTGGAATTTAAATAAAAGTGGTATATCCTTTCACCAGTAAGTCGAAACTATTTATATTTTGTGAATAAAAGTAAAAAAAAGTAAAGTAAAGTTACACAGGCCTCTTCTCATTTCTGGGAGAGTTTTAGGGCACGGAAATGTCCGCCGCGCTACTCCAATGCGTGTTGGCGAACTTCACATGTCTTCGAAATTTTTTTTTTTGATTTCTCAGACATGCAGGTTTCCTCAAGATGTTTTCCTTCACCGCCGAGCACGTGGTAAATCAGCACTTAAGTCGAGTCGCACGAGGGGGACGGAGCGTTGACTTCATTAGACGAAACCTCTCCAACATAACGTTTAGGTTCAGTGTGCCTCTAACCATTCGGTGATCGCTACCAGTTTTCACCCTCGCGATCACTGAGACATCACTGAACAGTTGTCATCTGGTCATCATAATAAAGTCAATCTCATTTTTTGTCGAACCGTCGTGGCTCGACCAGGTCCACTTTCTGTGGGGTCGCTTCTTCTAACACCGTATAGTGAATTTTGGAGGAATGCATGGCTTTAGATATATCCTCAAACATTTCCTCCACCTCCTCATCGGGATGTGCCGAGGTTGGTGCGTAAACCTTTATGACCTTCAACGAATACCATTTGGTGATTCTGAGTATAAGGTACGCAACCCTTGTCGACACACTTCCAATCTTTACAATGTTGTTAATGAGAGACTTGTGAACGATAAATCCGACACCTCCTTGGGACAGATGGTCGCCCTACCGGTGATAAAACAAGTTGCCGGATTCGAGGATTACCGTGCCCTCCCCCTCTCTTCGTACCTCGGATAATCCTATAATATGCCAGCGTAACTTGTCTATCTCTTCTTCCAGCTCCAGGATCTTCTCGTCAGTCCTCAGGGTGCATGCGTTGTATGTTGCCAGGTCAATTCGTCTGAGGTGGCATCCGAACCTCCATCGGAGATTCTTAGCACCCCCTGCCCCGCCGTTACCATGGTCGCCACCGTAGCCAGGAATAGCGGGGAAGCCGGGGACTGGGGGCCGTCTCTACTTAACTTTCATTCCATGGGCGAATATTTGCCATAGTTGCAACGCTTGGCGAGCTGGTTGGCAACCGAATTTTTTTATTGTAATCTTGCTGTTTTCAGGAAGATGCTGCTGCCCATCTCCTGCCTGTTTTCCACTGTCGCCTCTTACGACACCCACGGGATGATATGGGGTAGTGGATATTCTTAACCGCCACTACACGGCACTTTTAACGGCAATTGTTAAATAAATATATATATTTCCAAGGTTAATGAAGAAACTTGTTAAAATCAGTCTATAGAAATATCAAAAATTTGCTATGAAAATTTTCGACAAACACAAAAATCGGCAGTGTCTACTAGATCGTTTAATGATTATGGATTTGAGTTTAATCGTTACGGTCTAGTTGAATTTCTAAATGTTACGTCAACAAACAGTTTCACCATAATAATATTATAAATAATATACATACACATCATAATATACATACACATCATAATATACATACACATCATAATATACATACACATCATAATATACATACACATCATAATGAAATAATTGTGAAACCAACACCGTTAACCACAAATTATTAAATAAAAAAATTAGCGTGTTTTTGCTAAAAGTTAGTATTTCTTTTAAGTAAGCTGGCTATGAATTTAATTCAATCAAATTGCGTGGTGTTGAATTCACGTAATAGATTAAAGAAAACTGATTTTCTAAATGAAGTAACATTCGTTGCAAATATATCTAGGGTAGTGAAGTAGCTGTTATAAGCTTCAGTTATTCGAGTCAACGGTGAACGTTTTCCAGCATTCGTTCGAGACTTAGGAGTAGCAAATAGTTTATTTGTACGGCATGCTCGAGTGTGTGATCTGACTAGTACTTTAAAACATCACTTATCCACTATATCAATACAATCGTACTTATTATTACAAAAGTCGTACAATAGCTTAACTTGTAATTGTAAACTTCTAGTTTTTAGATTAAATAATTTATATTGTTGTAACAATTTTGAGTAAGAAAATTTAATATGAGAACATTTAACAATATATAATATAATTAATAATATATAATATAATTAATAATATAATATAATAATAATGACTTCCAGACCGAATTTCGGTCACGGCGGTCAGTCTTAACGGAGACTAGCTATCTGCGCATGTCAGGATTATAGTGCCCAAGTGTATGCGTTAGCACAGGTGCACTTTCTTTGCCTCACTCTCATGGTCCGATGGCAGTCCCATATCGGACTATGAGACACAAGCTGACACGACCGAAGACAGATCATACATCTACCAAGGGCTTTACGCGCTTACCGAGGCACGAGGGTGAAACAACGCCAACTTACTGACTCCGGACTGCTGGGATTCGAACCCGGGACCTCATGATCAGCAATCGCGTTTACGACCACTAGACCAACGAGGCAGTACATACATTCTATACCACATTTATCTTAATATTTTTTCGGTGACTGAAGAATGAAAATATTTCGAGGACATGTGAAGTCCGTTAGCAAGCACTGGAGCTGTGTGGCCTAGTGGCTTCATAACCCTCTCAGAAATCAGTGGACTTGCGCCTAGCAGTGGGATGTAATTATAGGTTGTAACTTTACTTTTGCTTTTGTGGTTTTGAGATAATTGCACCATAAATAACTTTGTCAGTCGAAAATTGAATATTATGTGGAAATAAAAAAGAATAAGAAAGAATACGTTTTTTTTAGTTCTTTGAAGTTTAGTAGTAGGTTGATGTCGGTTTTTATTTTTCACTAAAAGTCCAATTTTTACTATATTTAGTATTAAATTTATTTTAACACTTGCAAGTACCGTAATAAACTTAATAAATAATCTTTACATATAATAAAGTTTGATTTACAGTTGTTCTTAATGTCGTTTTCAACACTAAACTGAACTACTTATCTGTACTATGTATTTCTATGTGTGCGTATGAACCTTGATCTATTACTGAATTAAAGCTACATAATAATATATTGGTTTCAAGGCAGCAAATAATTAATCGAACGCTCACACATTTTGACCAAAACTAATTTTATCGCGATTAATTTTAACTTTTTTTTTTCCCGACGTTTACACAGACATACTCAAACGAACACAGGATGTTAAAAAATTTAAATGTAAATGTTAAAAGCAGCTTCAACGAACACAGGCTGTTAAATAATAAAAAATATTTTTTTATTTTTTTTATTTACATATATATACTCTTTACTGCACACAAAATATTACATAACACAATAAACTTAAATTTATAAATATATGTACAATTAGGTGGCTTTATCGCTAGCGATCTCTTCTAGGCAAACCTTGGTGAAGAAGATCATTTTCATTTAAATATATAGAAGTGCGTATAAATGGTAGATAAACAAGTATATATTAGTAGTATAAGCTATATATAATATATGAGATACTGCAAAATCAAATACATAATAATATTATAAATACATTTACCCATAAACACACCAATACATACACGCAAACATATACACATAATACATACATACATAAACACTCACGCCTGTCACCCAGAGGGGTAAGCAGAGACTACGGACTTCCATTTCGCATGATCCTGACACACCTCTCTCGCCTCCTTTACATCCATATATCTACGCATACACGCTCGTCGGTTAGGAGTACTGCTAATCTGGCCCATTTTCAATATATCGCCAATTTGGTCAAAAAACCTTCGTCTAGGGCGTCCCTTCCCGACTCTACCGTTCATATCTGCAATACAGATTTGCTTTGTCACTCTTTCCTTGTTCAATATTTCTACATGATCAAAGCACCGAAGCATTCCTTTCTTAATCCTGGTCACAACATCATCTTGCAAACCACACTTTTCTCTTATCCCACAACTTCTCACCCTGTCATTCAGATTCAGCCATAACATACTTCTTAATGACCGCATTTCTCCAGCATTTATTCTACTCTCGAGCTTCTTCTGCCAGACCCAACTTTCACTACCATACATTAAAGTAGGGACTAACACAGCATTATGAATTGTAATGTATATGTATATATATGTATGTGTAATTGAATGTATATGTGTATATGTTATTAATTCATAATAATAACATATACACATGTACATATATATAATAATACATATACATATTTATAAATATTTTTGTAATATATACAAAATGTTAAAATTTCAAGTAGGGAAGGAAGGAAGCGACTATTGAAATATAAGGACAAACAGCTGCTAGCATTTAGAGTTATTGTTTGATATTGGATTTCAAACACTATATTTTCTGAAACTATATATTGACTATATGCCATCTAGTATACCTCAAGATGAAAATCGACCCCATAGTTATTAGAATCGGTTTACGATTTACGGTATTTCTAATACTGGACTACTACATGCATATATATAGTGTATCCTACTATATGATACTTAGAGTGACTAGGTACTATTATGATAACTAGAGTATGCATTATGTATTGTATACAATATACAACTAAACTAATAGTCACCATTAATGGACTGTCCTTCATACTTTTATCAGTTTAGGACTGCCTGAAATATTTTCGGTTTTGAAAAAACTGTGTTTTATTGTTTTAATAGTTAATTAGGTACGTATAAATGTAGATACATATACCGCCTTACTTCAATAATGCAGGTGTATTTATCAGTACCTGCTGATATGTATATTTTACACTATATACAATCGTTTTACAAAGTTAAGCATTACTTTATTTTATTTATTAAGATATACAAACAAATGTACAATGGTATTTATAAAAGTATTATCAAAAATAGTATAGTATATATAAATTCAACACTGTATACCACATATTAGTATAAACAATAAGTAAAGAGTTGAAGAGAAAATCTTACTATCACAAAAAAAAACATAAGTATTAAACAGTATACAATAATCTTGCACGAATCAAATAATAAATTTGTAATACCTGTAATTTATTCTTAATATATTTTTAAAGCTCAATTTTGAGGCAGTAAAAATATCAATATCACTAAAGTAATCATTATATGATTGCACTATGTGTCTTAATGAGGAACGAAGGCCAGCTTTAGTACGGATAAAAAATAAAGTTAAAATAAGTTTTTGTTTTATTTTTTACTAACTACTAAATATTTACATTGTTTATCATTAGAA
>JAGSMP010001597.1:0-45258 GCA_029286625.1 Parnassius orleans
TCAAACACTATATTTTCTGAAACTATATATTGACTATATGCCATCTAGTATACCTCAAGATGAAAATCGACCCCATAGTTATTAGAATCGGTTTACGATTTACGGTATTTCTAATACTGGACTACTACATGCATATATATAGTGTATCCTACTATATGATACTTAGAGTGACTAGGTACTATTATGATAACTAGAGTATGCATTATGTATTGTATACAATATACAACTAAACTAATAGTCACCATTAATGGACTGTCCTTCATACTATTATCAGTTTAGGACTGCCTGAAATATTTTCGGTTTTGAAAAAACTGTGTTTTATTGTTTTAATAGTTAATTAGGTACGTATAAATGTAGATACATATACCGCCTTACTTCAATAATGCAGGTGTATTTATCAGTCCTGCTGATATGTATATTTTACACTATATACAATCGTTTTACAAAGTTAAGCATTACTTTATTTTATTTATTAAGATATACAAACAAATGTACAAAGGTATTTATAAAAGTATTATCAAAAAAGAGTATAGTATATATAAATTCAACACTGTATACCACATATTAGTATAAACAATAAGTAACGAGTTGAAGAGAAAATCTATCTTACTATCACAAAAAAAAATATAAGTATTAAACAGTATACAATAATCTTGCACGAATCAAATAATAAATGTAATACCTGTAATTTATTCTTAATATATTTTTAAAGCAAAATTTTGAGGCAGTAAAAACATCAATATCACTTAAGTAATCATTATATGATTGCACTATGTGTCTTAATGAGGAACGAAGGCCAGCTTTAGTACGGATAAAAAATAAAGTTAAAATAAGTTTTTGTTTTATTTTTTACTAACTACTAAATATTTACATTGTTTATCATTAGAAGTTCGAGACATTATTCAAATCTGTGTTTGTTAAGATTAACATTTAAAAATGCGAGTTAATGTTTCAATTTAACTAAAGTAATACCTATACAGTAACTACACACAAATTTACACTACAAATTTATTAAATACACTGTTATAAATGAGTCACAAATTATTTTCTTAGTCACAAAATTATTATAAACGAGAAATGTTTAAGTTTAAAATGTACTTGCTGCACTATAATACAAAATAGGTACTTATACACAAATAATTATTTACACATAATGTGTGTCACAAAATTAAATTGTTTTATACCAAAATAACACAAATAAACTCTAAAACAAAATCAAATTATTAATTTCAAAACTTCCAAAATTTAGGAGGAACAACAAATAAATGCACTCACTCGATTGTTTTACCTACGTGAAACTAAAAATAGAATACTTCAAAAATACTTAAATTTTCGCTCCTAATTTCTTTGCTCTCTAATTCAAGGCCAAATGTTAACAAGTGCTACAACATACATAAGTGCATTGCGATCATTATAGATTAGGTCAAAAGTTGAAATTTAATAAAACAATCATGCCAAAATACCAAGAGAATCGAGTCTGCTCGGTATTTATTTGTGATACTGTATCGATTTGACTTTGGATTTTGATACTACTGCGATACAATATCATCGCAAATCCCAATCAGCTGTTGGGTACAAGCAATATAGTGTTTCGCCCGATATATAGTTTTTGGTCAGGCCGATATCGGATATATAATATTGAAGCAATATATAGATTCAATAACTATATATGTTTATCGCCTACTCCCACAAGCTTGTGTCTGTTCCTATTAACAGATTTTATGTACATACATTACAATAAAAATAAAATATTAATTTTCTTAAATTATTGTCTGAGACTCTTTAGGTTTTAAGTTATAAATTGCTCTTATGACCTTATGGCATCTTTTGCAAAACAAATGTAATATCAATGTCAAAATAAAATTGTGATTTAATGTATAACTTTTAATTTTAATTACAAAGTACAAACATAAGAATATTTAATTTTATAAAACTAAAACTTATTTTGTTTTGTGTTCGCAAGAATATTGAAGAAAATTGTATTTTAGTATCTCGAAAAAATGTTCTGAGTGCTGAATGTAAACGTAAGATAAAAATTGATCTTTCGAACAGTAGTCGAAAGTCCTAACTTTGGGTAGTTAATCTAAAAGCATGAAACACATAAAGAACTAAAAAACTATTGCCTTGATAATTTAGTTGTAAGACTAAGTACATACTCCCCATATTCAGCATGTGGTGCTTCGTATATTGGCAGCTCAGAGGGTCTCATTGGCGGCGGTTTTAAAGGTTCTTTCGGACTCTCCTGAACAGGAGTCGCAGCGCTGATTGTTGGTATCAACGCGATCACCCCGGATCCAAAGCCACTTTTCGAAGCATTTTTAGAGACTTATTAGTAAATTGAGGCAAACACTACGTTGTAAAATTTATAGATCAACTAATTAACTTTCGTAAATCAGATTGTAATAAATATTTAAAAATTACTATAAAATAGTTTAATTTTCGGTGATCAGCTGCTCAATTTGACACAATGTGTCAAATTTACGATTATGTAATTTATAATTTTTTTTTATAACTGTACGGCTCTGGGTCTAGCCCTTCTGAGCCTGAAGTTACAATGTATAATTATCCTTCATCATAGACTTAGGATATACTAGCGTATAGACCAACATAGTGTGCAAGGGCGAAAAATTCCTAGTGGCAAAAATGCAAGATAGAAAAGGATACCAAATCTCATGACTCTGTAACCGATTTTGAATGACAGGTCGGCACAATTTGGCACGCAAGAAATAGCTCCGAGATATTTTGTAATTTTTAAAGTATAATATTATTTTAGTAAGTAACTTTTTTCCAAAATGGTTAATTGTTCCGTGAGTGAGTGTGCTGTTAATAATAGAAATAATCCTGATAATTTCACATATCACAGGTAAATTCTCAAGACATCGTCAATGTTATGACGCGTTTATTTTTGTTAAAATTTATGTTACATACTGTTTTAAATATGGGATATATTCAATTATTTTGTTAATTTTGATATTTTGCAAAGAAAAAAGTCACATTGTTGATAATTTGCATGAATTTGGTAATTAAATTTTTATACAAAATATTTACATGTACGCTAGGGATTGACTCAACTATATCAAAATTAATGTCGATATTTATCTTGAATGTTTATAATGAATCGATAGACTGCCCACACAACAAGAAAATAACCTCGGTTTGCGTTCTAAAATGTAATTTTATTTTGCCGTTTTCAAACAGACCTCCGGATTCTATAATTAGAAAAAGTGGTTAAGGTTCATTGGACGGGTTGGTTGGAATGAAAGAAGAACTCAACAATTTGCAGCAAACATTTTCTTGAGAAGTATAAAAGAAAAGTAGAATAAAACAATTTTATTAAAAGGAGTCATTTCTACATTATTTGTACCAGTAAGTAAAATATTGTTATAATAAGACTTCAAAATATAACTTTCAAAACTTTAGATAATTATAGAGACAGATTTTCATACATTATAAAACTGTAGTATTAAAGACAAAAATCTTAAGATTATCCTATTTAAGCCATGAACCCAACTAAGTATCTATTTATCAACCAAAATAAATGTATAACGTAGCTTAACCAACTGCACAGCCTCACGGTCACACTAGTACAATATTCATAGCATCATGCTATTTTCCCAAGGGTTGAGCGGAGCTTCGGAACTCGATTATATTCCCAAATCATAACGATAAAACTTTTAGCGTAGTTAGGTATATATTTAGTAATGCTCCCAAGCGCTACTAGACGACCGTGCATGAGACGTGATAGTATAAATTCCATAGTATTTGATACTCACGGTCAATGCCCGATTCATGCTTGATGGCCGACGACATTGTCGCGAGGGCTTAAATAGCGTGTTTATTTAATACAGCGTTATTTGTAGAAGAGGAACTCGTGGTTATAATAGCTGCGCAGATCAATAGATCTGCGAAATTGTTGCACTTGCCGCGGTCAGTCCATGAATGAGTGACCATTTCTTAACATATCGAGATTGAGAGAATAGAGAGTGCATCTGTATCCTCAGCCACTTAGTGCACTTTACTGTGTTAAGATCATTATGTTTTTAAAATTCATGCAGCTAAAATGATAATAAGTTTATTATTACTTTATACTTTTCAGGGACAGATGAAAGAATATAAACATGAAGCATGATGAAGCCTCATAAACATATTGGCCTTTAAACAGAGCAATCTTATTTAACTGATTCCTAAGTTTCCTTCCTAAATTATTAAGTTTACATTCATACTAAAGTCGAATGTTAAAGTAAACTTCTATAATCTATTTAATTATTAATTATTAAATGTTTGTAATTATCACAAGTAATACTTATATGAAAAATAAAGCAGCCATTATGTTGTACTCCGTGTCCCGTTTTTGTTTCCATCAAAACATTTTATAAAATATATAATATAAATAGGTATATACTTAGTTAGTATCTACCTATTTATATTAACAATATGTTAAAAATAAATTCGGGAAACTGCCCACGGCAGTAAATATTTTTCCAAAGATCATAGCTCGAAAATACAACATTCTGATCTGATTATTGGGAAGTTTTATTAGGTTTTTCGGTAAAGTCACCTGGGATTTTATACATTTGAATTAAAATCCAACAAAAGGCAGGTAGGTTCAGCTTATCCCAGGAACATGTTATATGAATATTTTTGATTATTTTAGAACTATCATGGTAAAATTCAGTTAATTTTTGAAGTTATTCAACTTCATGCACTAAACAATTTTATAATCTTTTACCGCCTTTAACAATCATTTTCGATAGTCCTTTTAAGTAAAATATACATCACTAGCTAACGCACACAATGACAAATCAAAATTGGTCACGCGTTTTCGGGCTGTCAGGTGGTCTATACGGTAGTATATTCTAAGTCTATGTCCTTCATAGTACACTGCTTTACAATATGTAGATGCGTCACATTGTGCAGACCTTGGAAGATTATTACGGCAACTTGATAGGGCGCCTAGCAGACAGACATCTTATCTTGAGAATCACATCACCATCAGAGCACTTGTTTCACCGTTTTACCAATAGTTCACATGCGCAGACACTTAATACACAAAATCGCACCACTTTTACATATCAAAATCCACTTTAAACCATTATTTAAACACTAATACAAGAGCAGCAATCCTCCACCGTTCAAGTTCTCCGCTAAAACTCCTGTAATTTGCAATGAGTAGGTAACTTTTACAGTAATAGTTAGACACAGACTACTAAGAGGATACTACGCATAATAGTCACATATAATTGTGACAATCATAGACTTAGAATATACCATAGACTTAGAATATACTGGCGTAAGTATATCCTAAGTCTATGGAATATACTGTGCCAGTATATTCTAAGTCTATGGTGACAATTTAAAACATAGTCAATCCTCTACCTACGATTTTAAATGATTTCTGTGATAACTCCTCAGAGTATAGATAGGAGTTGCGCTCGTAGGGCTCAGTGATCGTCCCATTATGCCAAGAGTAAGCAGGTGTTCTAAAGTTCTAAACAATCAATAATTACGTACGTCAAGCCTATTCATTATCATTTCGCACCGTGCGTCATGCATGACCTTGGCGGGACGTACAGGAAAATGGACCATGAATAAGACGCTTAACTAGATGATGACTGATACAAAGATGAAGCGGTTGAATAGTGATTTGACGCCTATGCGTTATTACACAAATGATTAGTTTAAATTAGGTAAGTATTTAGTAAGTAACAAGTAAATGGGTAATTATAAGTCAAGTTTTAGCTGATCTATAAAACACGGGTACGGATTTATAAAACAATGTTTTTAATCAAACACAAAAATATTATTAATTTACTGTTCATTAATCTAACTAACTAAAAGGGTTGACTTATTATATACAGGGTTATTTTGCAATAACCGGCCAAATTTTCAGAGAAGGTTCAGAATAAGTAATATAGGCAAATGGTAAAGAAAAATTAATTAAAAAAATCTCAAACTTTCTGTCCTTTTTATCTTTCAAATTCAAAATGCGTGGTAATGCATTATTTTAACTGATTGTCATTAACACCTACTATTTCAACTATGCACGCACACATTCTGTAAGTGTCGATTAGGCAAAACGTTGTGAATTAAATCGCACAGAAGAGCGCGCGTACGCGTAATTGTTGCCCATAAATCACATTTTATTTGGGATAATTTCAAATAAAAGTAGAAACCTTATTTACTCATATTTTCAAAACTGCAATAACGGTATATCATTACAATCTATATATTTGAAGTTAAGTTTAAAGTTTGGCTACTTCTTGAAAATAACCCTGTAATTGTTTTGTTTGCTTTGCTTTCGCAGTTTTACGTACACGATATTTCATTCTAATGGCAATCTATACTTGAATGACATCCATTAGTTTTGAAACGTGAACATAGACACGTATTATGTAGGTACTACACATAAATAACTGCCAAGCTACTTTTGTAATCGCTCAAAATAAATTTAATCTTACTTCAAATTTAAGCCTGGGTTACACCTCCAACAGCTTATAGCCCACCACTTGCTTCAAAATGGACAAAGCACTAAAATGAATGAAACAAACGAAACTCTTTTATTGCTAACACCCATTTATTTGCCAATTCACATCTTTTGGAAATCTGAAATAAGAAAAGTATTTTAACCGTATTTACTTTTATTATGTATCTATATAAAAATGTTATTCAAAACAAAAATATCGAACGTTTACTTGCATGGAATCATCCTCAGAATATGTTATTTTCCAGTTGTTTCAATTAAATCCAGGAGTAATAGTGTTCTGTGTTAAACAGCTATACACTACACCATACAGTTAAAATTAAAACAAAGAGTTCAACGCTGTTAAATGCTGTCAAACTAGATTTTTGATGTTTGTCTTTCTCCTCGCTTTCCCGCAATCTGTGGGAGTGATTTCGTGAAAAGGGACAGAAGTGTGTAACAGGAAGCCGGGTAAGCGTGCGCTATTTGATTTGACTAATGAGAGCGCGTGATGGTAGAAAAGTGTGCTGTATGTTATATAGTTTGTTATATAAACTAATGTATATAAACTACATTAATAACTGTATTTACTGTTGATGACAGGTGTCTGTTCAAAAAAGTTCAGATCATTGGTAAAAAATTCAAGTGAATAATTATTCGTATTTAGCTTTTTTTTAGTTTTGAGGTTAATTTCTGTCGCTACTCAATTGATATTTTAAACTTTGATTATTTTATTTATTTTATTTTATTTTATATGGGGAGCTTACAGCTACATTTACAATCTAGATTACTATATTAAAATTTATATGCCAATAAAAAGCTTCCACATATAGGCATAATACATTAACAACAAATAGTTACTCAGACACACTACTTATGAAATCTATTGTAAGGGTAGATTTAATGCTCGCAATACTATTCACAGAATAAGTCTAAGTCTTTATTTTTGGAATAGTTATTAAATAACCTTAAAGCTGTATAAAACTGTTACTTCTATAAATAGTATGACAAGATGGAAGATGGAGTAATACATTTTGCGTAGTTTTTTTAACAGGGGTTGTTATAGCGATGGGCGATTGTTGCAAAACAATCGACTAAATCGAAAATTATGCTATTGCGCATTCGATTGTCGATTTAGTAGTTCCTCAGCATGATTATTCGAATAACAATCGACAAACTACTAATTGTACGCATATCGCACATCGGTGCGGTGCGTGCGGGACAGTGTTGAATGCGTCGATCGTTTTGGTACATATAATACATATTTTAATTTGTTTACTTTAGTTGGTTAATGAATATTGACTTTTTAGAGAAAGGTCACGCAGTTTATGAATGACCGGCTTGACGCGATGCTTAAAATCATAATATTGTTGCGCGCCACTATTAATGGTTTATATATGGCAACACTAGTTACCACTAGCGCCCTCTAGTATCGAGTAGCAGAACTAGGAGAGTCAAGATCCTTCTAGAATTTCGGGACCGATATGTACTGAACATTCTAGATGTTTCTACAGAAGGTTCTGGAAACTATCTGAGGCCCTATATAAGGCCGGTATAGACCGCGACCGAGTCAGTATTGAATTGGCGATACAAGCGAAGACTTCGAAGCGATACAACTGCGAACTAAAGCGATCTGTAGTAAAATTGTGTTTTGTTATTAGTGTGGTTTAAAGCTGTAATTAGTGTTGTGTAATTAAAGTGTCAATTTTAGTAATTCACTCGGCAGTTTTTAATTGTCTCGAACCCCAAGCTCGTAACAATTGGTGTCAGAAGTGGGATTTAATCATGCCGATTTTACCTAAAGATGACACGGAGGGTATCCGTACCCGAAGTCAACGCCAACAGGAGACGGACCAGAGACGATTTGGTGGTACAACATCGCAAGCGTCGGAGGGCCAGCTGCCGACCACGGAGGTCGGCCCGTCAGCAGCACCTGACTTAAGTGCTCTGATGATGATGCTGCAGGAGCAGGCCCGCCGACAGGAGGAACAGGCCCGCCGACAGGAGGAACAGGCCCGTCGGTTGGAAGAGCGGCTGCAGCTGGGACAGGAGGAGCAGATGCTTCTCATGAAGGACTTCACGCTACCTTCGGGAAAGAGCTAACCGAGGAGAAGCGACATTTCTGCTGGGATGAAAGTTGCGATATCGCATTCCAGGAGCTCAAGGACCGTCTGTAAAACACCTATTTTGGGGTACCCTGATGCGAGCAAGGAATTTATAGTTGACACAGACGCAAGTGATAGGACTTGGCGGTGTGTTGTCTCAAGGAATGGTGATCAAGAGGTGTGATAGCGTACTTCAGCAAGTCTTTGTCAAAGCCGGAAAGGAACTATTGTGTCACAAGACGGGAATTGCTTGCTGTGGTAAAGTCCTTGCAGCATTTTAGCAATATCTTCTGGGGCGGAAATTTCTCTTACGAACTGACCATGCTGCACTGAAATGGCTATTGCAGTTCAAAAATCCAGAAGGACAAGTTGCGAGATGGATTGAGCTACTACAGGAATACGACTTTGTGATCGAACATCGCAGCGGAAATCTCATGGCAACGCAGATGCATTGTCAAGAAGACTTTGTCCTGAAGATTGCAAGCATTGTACTAGGCAAGAGGGTGGAAGTGGTATCTGTGAGGATGCTTATGACAGACCAGCTCAACAATGAGTGGAAAGACAGCCTACGACATGCACAGCAGGAAGATTCGGACATCAAGCCGATTCTAGAATGGATGAAGGCCAGTGCTCCTAAGCCCAAGTGGAGTGACGTTTCAGCGATGAGTTCGACCACGAAAAGCTATTGGGCCCAATGGGATAGCTTGCTGATTCAGGATGAGTCTTGTGCCGTAAATGGGAAAATGGTCGGGGAGACAGTTGTCATTTGCAAATGGTTGTCCCTAAAGCTAAAGTACCGGATGTTCTACAGCTGTACCATAATGGTTGTTCAGGAGGCCACCTGGGAGTTAAACGAACTCTTCATTGAAGATCCGAGAACGGTTTACTGGGTCCACTGTCGTGACGATGTCGAGGACTGGTGTCGCAAATGTACAAGTTGTGCGGCTGTAAAGGACCTCAAACTCGTAGTAGAGGTGCATTGAAATTATACAATGTTGGTGCACCATGGAGAGGATAGCCATTGACGTTGTGGGGCCGTTTCCGGAAAGAAAGTGGTAACAAGTATTTCATGGTTGTGATGGATTACTTCACTAAGTGGCCAGAAGTCTTCGCCATTCCAAATCAAGAAGCTTCAACAGTTGCAGATAAACTAGTTCATGAAGTCTTCTGTCGTTTTGGAGTACCTTTAGAGATTCACAGCGATCAAGGAAGGAATTTTGAGTCTCAAATATTCCAGGAAACTTGCCGAGTTATGGGTACTCATAAAACAAGAACAACTTCTTACCACCCACAATCTGATGGAATGGTAGAAAGATTTAATCAGACATTGGGAGGTATCTAGCAAAAGTTGTGGAAAAACGGCAACGAGACTGGGACAGGCACATACAACCGTTTTGTTGTCATATCGAAGCGCTGTTCACGAAAGTACATCAGTGACACCAGCTTTAGCAAATTTTGGGAGAGAATTACGGCTGCCTGCAGACCTGATCACCGGAATACCACCTGATGCCCCACGCAGTATAACCGATTATGCAAATGACTTGCGGGACAAAATGAATGACATTTATGAGCACGTCAGACAGTCCAGCAAACGTCTGAGAAGATGAAAACACGGTATGACCGCAAAATGAACAACAAAGGGTTTGACGAAGGTTCACTAGTGGTTACAACAATCCAGTTCGCAGCAAAGGGAAATCTCCTAAGCTTCAAGCTTGCCGGACGGACCACGGATTGTGACAAGGATCAATGACGTAACCTACCGGATACAGAAAGGTGCAAGAGGTACCCTAAGATCGTCCATGTGGATCGACTGGCGCGTTATTAGGGCCAATAATGCTCGGGACGAGCATGTCTTAGAAGGGGCATGTTGCGCCACTATTAATGGTTTATACATGGCAACACTAGTTACCACTAGCCCTCTAGTATCGAGTAGCAGAACTAGGAGAGTCAAGATCCTTCTAGAAATTTCGGGACCGATATGTACTGAACATTCTAGATGTTTCTACAGTAGAAGGTTCTGAAACTATCTGAGGCCCTATATAAGGCCGGTATAGACCGCGACCGAGTCAGTATTGAATTGGCGATACAAGCGAAGACTTTGAAGCGATACAACTGCGAACTAAAGCGATCTGTAGTAAAATTGTGTTTTGTTATTAGTGTGGTTTAAAGCTGTAATTAGTGTGTGTGTAATTAAAGTGTCAATTTTAGTAATTCACTCGGCAGTTTTAATTGTCTCGAACCCCAAGCTGTAACAATATAATGTAAATATTGCATTAATAAATTTGTAAATACGCTTAGCTTAATAAGAAAGATTTTTAATACTAGAGAGTCATGTACCTATTAATGTTTATTGAATTTCATGCGTAAAATTTAAGCAATAAAAATTAACATCAACAATTTAAAAATAATAATTCAATACAAAAGTAAGTAATATTTTAACTGTTAATTTTATCTGTTAAAAAATTTACAAATAACTTTTAACAAATTAATAAATTTAACCATTAACATCATGTCTTGAATGGATGTTCCCTCATTCAATGGTTTGATTACATACAAAACAGACAATTGAATAATCTATTGGCGCCAATCGCATACCTAATAACTGCAGTCGTAACGTAAGTAGTGGCGCACAAACTTAGCGCAAGCGTAGGCGCACCGCACAACATCTTTAGTAACTACTTATTTAGTAGTACGCATAATGGGTGCGCTGCGTTACAAATTAGTAGTTAAAGTTGACACGGTAACCGAGGCAGTCATTGTCGCCCGCCGCACGCCGTCGATAACAATCGACTAACATGGATTGTTATCGAATTTTATCGACTAAACTGAACAATCGACTAATTCGATTAGTTTTATTAATAATCGCCCATCAGTTCTTGTAAGATTTTGCTGAAGTTCCGGACAATTTTATTGTCCGGAGCTCAGAATCTTCTACCATAAAAATTTTACGTGGTGCCACGCTGCAACTATATTATGATTGTAGCACGAATGGGTCGGCTCGACCGGGGTAGGACCACGCTCTCACAGAATACCAACGTAAAATAGCAGCTTAATGCTGCTGTGTCTCGTATGGTGAGTGTAGAGAACCGGAGACTCGCTGGAAACGAGGCATTCCATCTTAGTCCTCAGGTGTGACAACACATCTGCATTTAGATTATTAATTGAGGATAAATGTAGATGTCTATAATGCAGCATCCACTTGCTATCGGGTGGACTGTGTGCTCATTTGTTACCCTATACTATAAAAAACATTTTACTTTGTGCGACTAATAGAAAACAGACGTCAGCTATGCCCTGCGTATGTTTAGAGCAATAAGTGAAGTTTTTGCAGCGATCCTCGTAGTCGTCAAAAGGTAGGTTAAATTTATGATACAATAAAGCAGTGAACTTCTTTTGAATTTTTTCAATATTGTTTATATTAGGTCCTTACATATGAAATTAGCGTTTTGTCGTACTGACCACTTTGATTTGAAATATCTCCTCTTTGGTTAAGAATTCCAAATTGAAATTTATAAATTCATTTAGCTGGTACATTTCAGGTTGGAAAACAGTCATTCATTTGTTTTTTCTTCATTATTTTATTCTTTGGCGTCGCTTATTACCGCACAATGGAAAACATGAAATATCGGTATATTTACGAGTACGAGTTCTACCGTGGCACCAGTGCTGCAGAAACAGCTCGAAGGATTAATGATGTACGGTGCTGGTGTCGCAAAGAAAGCACGGTACCTTTTTGATTTCAAAGTTTTCGTTCTGAAATTTCGACCTTCAGAACCAACCCGTGGACGGCCGGAGACCAAAGTGGAAAATGAAGAATTAAAGGCTATTGTGGAAGCGGATCCATCACAAAGCACTTCAGAGATAGCTGCAGGCTTCGGGGTAAGTGATAAAACTGTATTAATCCACTTGAAGCAAATCGGGAAAGTAAAAACTTGAACGATGGGTACCTCATGAATTGAGTGAATCGAACTTGCAAACACGCGTCGACTGCTGTGTTACTTTGCTCAACCGACAAAATAATGAAGGATTTTAAATCGAATCATTACTTGTGATAGTGAAGTGGATACTGTACGATAATCGAAGCGCTCGTCGCAATGGCTGAACCTTGGAGACCCAGCCAAATCCTGCTCTAAACGAAAATTGACTCAGAAAAGTTACTTGTGAGTGTTTGGTGGACTAGCGCCGGTGTCGTTCACTACAAAATCTGGCCAAACGATTACAGCAGATATCTATTGTCAGCAACTGCAAACCATGAAGGAAGAACTAGCTGCTAAACAACTGAGATTGGTCAATCGCTCTAGGCCACTGCTGCTTCACGACAACGCAAGACACATACTGCACAACAAACAACCACTAAGTTAGATGAGCTACAATTGGAATGTCTGACATCCACCGTACCGGACCTTGCTCCAACAGATTACCATTTTATGCAGAATTTGGACAACTTACAAGGAAAAATTAACTTCAATGCGGCAGTCCAAACCGCCTTCAAAGAGTTTAATGATACTCGCCCCCATGTTTTTTTTAGTAAAGGGATCAATGAACTACCTATGAGATGGCAAAAGTGCATTGATAACAAGGGTGCAAACTTTGATTAATTAAATATATTTTACAAAAAAAAAAATGACTTTATATTCCTCCCGTACAAAACGCTAATTTCATATGTAAGGACCTAACATAAATGGCATAGCACGGATTCCAAACTTGAGAAGCGTATTCTAGATGACTACGGACGTAAGCACAATACAATATTTTTAAAGTTTTCATTGTTCTAAATTGTTTGGCATAACGTTTAACAAAACCTAATGCCTTATAAGCTTTGTCAACAATGTGATCTAATTGGAGAGTAAACAATAGTTTGTTGTCATGAATTACTCCCAAGTCGTTTATTTTGGATTCATTCATCAGAATTTGATTTTTAAGTTTATAATTAATACGAGGGTGGATTGAAAAGTACTCGGCCTAACCAAGAAAATAAACACATACTAAATCAGTAATATTTTTATTTTTCTACATAATCACCATTAAGTTCAATACACTTTTGCCACCTCCCCTTCCAAGCATTTAGACCGTTGAAAAAAAATGATTCTTCCTTAGAGTCAAAATATGCGTCTACAGCTGCTTTGACCTCGTCGTTTGTCGAAAATCTTTGACCTCCCAAGTGCTTTTTTAGGTTAGGGAACAGAAAGAAGTCTGATGGTGCCAGATCAGGTGAATACGGATGCGGTAACAGTTCAAAGCCACAGTTGTGAATTTCAGCCATTGATGTACTGACGTGTGAACACGGGCGTTATCTTGATGAAACAGGACTTTTCTTCTATTCCTCGACGTTATTCTTTATTTCCTCTCGTAAACGACGTAGTGGTGCAGTAATCAGAGTTTATAGTCTGACCCCTTCAAGATAATCAATCATAATCACACCTTTGAGTCCCAGAATACTGAAGCCATCACCTTTGCCGACAAAATCGACTTAGCCTTTTTAGGGGTGGTGAACCAGGTCTTCTCCACTGTTTTGATTGTTGTTTTGTTTCCAAATGAACCCATGTTTCGTCCATAGTAACAAAACGATTCATCATCTGCATCGGCTTCAAATAACTCCAAACAGTCGCGTGAAATAGTCAATCGCGTCCTTTTTTGTTCAACTGAAAGCAGTCGCGGAACCCACCTCGCAGACACCTTGTGGAAACCCAACTCGTTGACAATGATGTTTTGAGTTCGTTCATAAGAGATGCCTATAATCTCGGCTATCTCTCTAATTTTTAATCTGCGGTCTCCCATTATTAAATCAAGTACTTTTTTAATATTTTCGTCAGTAGTTGACGTCGAAGGCCTTCCAGAGCGTTCATTCACACTCTCTCTACCACGCTTAAATTCTGCTATCCATTTTTGACGGATGAATATGACAGAGCACAATCGCCTAATATACTGACCATGTCATCATGGATGGCTTTTGATGATAGCCCTTCATGGAGGTACTTAATGACGGCACGCTGCTCGATTTGCTCCATTCGCGGAAATTATGTCCGATTACTTTGTTAATAAATTTATAAAATTACAACTAATTATCGCACACGTTTCGAACTTCACACAATGAACTAGTCTGAACTGAACTAAATAATGTGGGTAGATTTGATTTTTAGAATTGAATGGATCTGTGTTAGGCCGAGTACTTTTCAATCCACCCTCGTATAAAGATTATTTCGCTTACGGGAGAACGTAACACAGATACATTTAGATACATTTAAATCGAATTTGTTATTCCTACAAAAAATATCTAATCTATTCAAGTCATCCCGTAAAAGATATGCATCCGAGACATTTTTTATAACTCTAAAAAATTTCATATCGTCTGCAAATAAAACGAAATTTGAGTAAGAAAAACAAGTACTAATATCATTAATAAAAATTAAAAACAAAAGGGCACCGAGTAAGATCCTTGAGGAACGCCAGAGGGAATACTTACCCACGACGAGGAGTAACCATTTGCTACAACCGCTTGCGATCTATTTTGCACATAAACGTAAACCACCGAAATAAATCACCACAGATTCCCAAATCATAAAGCTTCGATAGTTAAAGACAATGGTCAATGCGGTCGAAAGCCTTGCTATAATCCGTGTAAATATTGTCTATTTGATTATCTCTATCCATATTACGCGTTAAAAATTCATTAAAAATTATCAGGTTAGAAACTGTAGACCTACCTTCTAGAAAACCATGTTGTTGGAGTAATAAATGAGGCTTAAGGAAAACACGAAGCTGATTATATATACACTCAAAAACTTTAGCCAGCAGACACAGTTTAGAAATAGGCCTGTAATTTTCCACTTGACTTTTGAACCTTTCTTATGGATAGGCATAAAAGCTGATTTCCATGTAGAAGGCACTATTCCTTCACGAAGTGAACGTTGAAATAATATTGTTATTGGAATGGATAATTCGGCAGCACAGTTTATTAGATCAAAACCGCCTGGGCATATCAGGGCCAGCGGATTTATTAAAATCTAATGATTTTAGATGTCGCTGTACTAATTGAGGCAAGTGTCACTCAATAGTGAAATATTGCAGATTTTATCGACATAACTTTGAGCAATGGACTTCAATCGTGTTAATAAATTTAAGTAACAACTTTTTCTACCTTTTGGCTCTGTCACTTAGTAAGCGGAAAGTATATTCGTCATGTTTATTTCCGTAAATTTTAATTTTTTTATAGTATTAAAATTTTTCTTTAATGATTTTTATTAAAGCCGAATTATACCACGGAGGATAGTTATACCAATTAATATTCGATATGTTACTGCAAATGTTATCATAGTCACCCCGTGTATAAGAAAATACAGTACGTTTGACTAATTTAAGTGGTTGTAATTCCAAAAAGGTAGGCCGAATTACTAATGTTTTATGATAAGGGTCTTCAGGCACAAAAGGATCTGTGCATGTGAAAACTTTGAGAGAATCATTGCGTAGAACAAGATCTAATATTCCATCTGAAGCGTTTTTACAGTTATTGAATTGTTGTAAATTACAATCATATAAAACTTCTATGAATTGTAACATGTTACAATTGGTGACAAACGATGGATGAAGACCAGAATCAGATAATATCCATTTAATATCGCTCATATTAAAGTCCCCGATTATGATGAATTTATCTTCAGAGTGGCAATCAACAATACTTCGAAGCTTGATTAAGAAATTATTAAGTTGAATAAAAAATGAGTTGCCTTTATTTTGATCACAGAGATAAATCGTACAAATGTGTACTATAACATAGGATTTAGTCATTTGGTCCCGAGTCTTAAACGTTACGTGTGACGTAGCATGGAGATTCCGACGGACTGCAATTGCTACTCCACCTCCTTTCGACTGGTGCGTTTGAGTATAGTCCCTGTCTCGACGGAATACAATATATCTGTCGTCAAAAACTTCACTGCTATTAATACTATAATATGTTAACCAAGTCTCAGTTAACATAATGATATCTTCGTCATTTAAAGTCACACTACGTAAAAAATTGTTAGTTTTAGTCCGGAGTCCTCTGCAGTTTTGGTAGTATATTAAAATATTACTCGTTGTTATAAATTACTAAAAACACCTATAATAATAATCATTATAATAAAATTTGTAAATAAACCATGTTCCACATTTAAAACTAATGACATTTTGAATACAACAAACATTATAAGTACATAGTTCTGCAAGATACAATAAGCGATGCAACACGTAGTCTTCACTAAATTATTTACAATATTATTTTTAAAAGAAGGTAGTTCCAATACAGATAAGAAGTTGTAATAATTATAGAATAGGCTATAGAAGCATATTAAACTCATAATAGCTAAGCAAATATCTGTACACATCAATTCATCATAACTACCGGAGGTTCTCAAACTTACCAAGCAAATACTTCATAATTAGATGAATTTAAGGAATATAAATATATCAACAAATCTTGGTTAAATCGCTCTCGTTTTTTATTGCAATAACCTTTGATTGCTGATCTTTTCTTGCAAATATTTTTGAGTTTTTTACCCAAAACTAAACCTTATTATTTTTACCACTGGTATTCCCTTATCTAAACTTTTCTTATTTAAAACAACAATATATAACATAACTACAATAACTAAAAAGTTTCTAAAACATAAGCTTTAAATAATACAGGTTTTCATATTACTCTTATAATTTCGCTCATATCTTCTGAAGGGTTTATCCGATTTTCATAATTCCAATTGGAATATTAGTTCTAAACCTAAGCCTATCCTTTGAGACTAAAATTATTATTAATCATTTTTTTTTTAAATTTTCGACACATTTCTTTATTTATTTTTTAGATTTCAAACTTGACTTTAGTTTACTGTTTCTCAGACATGCAGGTTTTCACACGACGATTTCCTTCACCGCCGATCACGTGATAAATCAGTGGTATTTAATTTCATTTCAAAACTATTAAGAGCCCTTTGATAGTTCACCCAATTTCAGCTATTTATTTTATAAAGACGTTTGTAAAACGACACAAGAAATCCTCAAAACGTCAGTTCTTTGGCACGACAATCCCAAAAACGCGTAATCAAGTGGTCGTATATTAAACATTACCATTAATTTAGGAAAACTTATTATTTCACTACAATCTGTATTGTACTTAATAATGTCTATCAAAAGTTTCATCATGTAATGTCCTCAGTGTTATTTTTTATAAATTTAAGAATCTTTGTGTTCAGTTTCATTCATCAGTCCGTCGTGATAAAATCGCCGACAATTGGTCAAATCCTTGTTAAATTTTGAATGTTAGTAATGAAGTTACCTGCAGACCCCGTCAATTGACGGTCGCCTTTGCTAGGCCAGTGTTAGAGTCGTTGTTATAGCGTGTATACATGCCAAACCAGTCAAAATTTCAGTACTGTGGTTAGTCGTTTTATTTCAATTCATACATATTTAACTATGATTTGTTAAAATGTTGCATGTGAATATTCGAAAATACCGAAAGAAACATTAGTTCCTATTATAAACTCAAATTTATGACCTTTCATTACTACTTTGGCGTTACTCCTATGTCTGATATTGCGCCAAAGGACTGACGTGTTTCCGGGGTACTGATTTCAAAACTATTAAGAGCCCTTTGATAGTTCACCCAATTTCAGCTATTTATTTTATAAAGACGTTTGTAAAACGACACAAGAAATCCTCAAAACGTCAGTTCTTTGGCATGACAATCCCAAAAACGCGTAAACAAGTGGTCGTATATTAAACATTACCATTAATTTAGGAAAACTTATTATTTCACTACAATCTGTATTGTACTTAATAATGTCTGTCAAAACTTTCACCATGTAATGTCCTCAGTGTTATTTTTTTATAAATTTAAGAATCTTTGTGTTCAGTTTCATTCATCAGTCCGTCGTGATAAAATCGCCGACAATTGGTCAAATCCTTGTTAAATTTTGAATGTTAGTAATGAAGTTACCTGCAGACCCCGCCAATTGATGGTCGCCTTTGCTAGGCCAGTGTTAGAGTCGTTGTTATAGCGTGTATACATGCCAAACCAGTCAAAATTCAGTACTGTTGTTAGTCGTTTTATTTCAATTCATACATATTTAACTATGATTTGTTAAAATGTTGCATGTGAATATTCGAAAATACCGAAAGAACATTAGTTCCTATTATAAACTCAAATTTATGACCTTTCATTACTACTTTGGCGTTACTCCTATGTCTGATATTGCGCCAAAGGACTGACGTTTCGGGTACTGATTTTTTGTTTTAGATCACTTTTATCTCAACTGTTACCGTGTAAGCATTTTACTTATTTCAGTCCAAAACATCATGCCGCCTTCTGAAAATACAAAACTTGTTTAGGGAAGATTAATTAAAAAGAAAAGAAAAGTCGGAAAAGCTCGATTGGCCAGAATTAAAAGTAAGTACTTTAAAAAAGAGAAAGAGCAAAGAAAACTAAAGAATGGGATCCGCAAATGACCAAAAGAATGGAAAGAATATTCATCAAAATTATCATTATCATCATTACAACCCTTCACAAGTCCACTGCTGAACATAGGCCTCCCCAAGGAACGCAAAGCACGTTCCTGAGCCACCTGCATCCATGTACTTCCTGTATGTCTACTAGTGGGGGGCCACTTTACACTTCGCTTACCGGTACGATGTTGCCACTCGAGAACCTTTCTACCCCATAGGTTGTCGATTATTCAAGCTATATGGCCGGCCCATTGCCACCTCAGCTTACTAATCCGTTGGGCTATGTTGCTTACTCTGGTTCTACTGCGGATATCCTCGTTTTTAAGTTTATCACGCAGAGAAACCCCGAGTATAGCACTCTCCATGGCTCGCTGAGTGACCTTGAGATTCCCCATACAGCCAGCAGTGAAGTACCACGTCTCGGATCCTATAGTATCCTGTAGATCCCATAAGTCATCATTGGCAACAAGCACTGGTTGTACAATCTTGTTTTGAAGTTTTGAGGTATGCCTGACGAGAAGATGTGTTATATTATCATTACACTTGACATTAGACTTTACCATGTTACCATAAAGTTTAATTTAAAATAATAGCTTAAAGTATTGGCGTTTGCATTTATTTTGGCAACCAAACAGCTAACGGTAAACGATCTTGATATTCACTTTGTCTCGTTTTTACGACTGGCAGGGTCATCAATTATACAGAGAGGCGGCGAATATCTTGTAGGTTGATAGTTACGTTCTTTCGTCGCGGAACGGAATGGTTATGGTATAGTTTTACGTTATGAGAAGTTACCGTAAAAACCGATCTCTTTGTGCAGTATATCGCGATACGATATGCTTTAATGATTTCTTATATTTACGCGAACACTACACATTTAAATAAAACTAGTTTTACGGATTCTATCGCGTATATTAACTTATTTTATATTCCCGACGTTTCGAGTACTTTACAGCACCCATACTTTACAGTCCCCCCCGTGACCATGGGTGCTGTAGTACTGAAACGTCGGAATATAAAATAAGTTAATATACGCGATAGAACCGTAAAACTAGTTTTATTTAAACGATATGTTTATTATGAGTAACGTTTTTAGTTACGTTTGATATATCGAACTCATGCCTATCTGCCAGTCACTGCCAGTACGTTAATGTAGTGATTTATGTTTCATAAACCTTTTTCTGCCATCTGCTAGAGTGTTTTATTCTGTGGTCTTCTGGTCTGTAGCAAAGAGAATATAATCACTACGTTTAAGAAGGGACTTCCTAAGAAAAAGTAAATGTATGACATTGCGCCAAGCTACTCTACCAACATCAAGACATGACTTTTAATTTTGACAAACAGTGCTGACAACATAGGCGAATTATAATAGTGCTGTAATGTCTATCCTCGAATAATTTTATCGATATAACCTTTATCGATATATTGTTTATCGATATTTTTAATAAAAGTTAGATCCCTATACTGAATAATTTATGAGAAATCTTTTTAACGTGGAAATTGAGTAAAATGCCCATGAGGATAAGAAATCAATGTATTTTACACACAGCAATTTATAATTATATCTCTACAATTATTAGGTACAAAAATATGTATAAAGAAAATATAAAATAAAAACGCACTATTATACTAATAATTAATTAAGTGAAAATAAATGACGACCCGTAGCGCAGTGGCTAAGCGATTGGCTGCGGCATTGCAGGACCGAGGCTTCGTTCACGCACTGAACAAGTGTTGCTATGCTGTAAAATAAATAGTCTGCGTCTGGATGCTTGTTTTCATTCAACATACTAATCCAATATTTTTACCCTTTAAAAAGAACTATCTTTTTAAAGGGTAAAAATATTGGATTTTTTAACACTGATTGGATTAAATTCCTTTAAGTGTAACAAATACTATGTGTACAAATCGCTAGGCTTCTTTCACAGAGGTACCTACTACTGCAGAGATTGTTTACTAATTGTCGCTTTCAAAATGAGTGCTCATTATAGCTAATGTTTTTGATGAATCTATAAAAAAAATATTTATAACCAGGTAATTACGAATAACTTTGAGTTTAGTTATATAATTGAATTCTTACCAAAATATGACTTTAGACGGATATTATCTTTTGCTACATGTAAATGAAACCTAATTAACATACACATAATAGTGGAAGTTTAAATTAAGTCCACTGATGAAATAACAGTTCGTTTTAGTTGGGTTCAAAATCCTCGGATTTGCAATGTTTGCCACAAATATGTTTTAACATGTGAATTTTTTTAATTGGTGCATGTGCCAGCTATTTCACCCAGTGCTTGCATCTGAAAAAATAATATAAATAAAATCACATTTTTATTGAACAAATAGAATGTTAGCAGTCACAATTGATAATGAAGTTTTCAAGTATAGTTCGTTTCGGATTGCCATTCCATCGAACTATCAGATTTAGGAAATAGTATTTGTATTTGTGCACACAATACACTATAAAAACCTGTCTATATAGATGGCTAGTCCATAAATGTACTCGCATTAAATATCATATTACAATTAAAGTTGAAATCACCACAAACCTTTCATCATCTAAGGAAATATTGCTATGAATAGCCTTTTCTTGTTATTTTTTCCGCTTCTTGCACCATTTAATTGGCAAGTTTTATAATGTATATTTATTTTTAACAATTCTGTAAATTAACAACGGCTTCTATAACAAAATTTAAAGTAATTTTAATAAATAAAATTATACAAATGTAATTGTTTGATTTGACATTTGAACCTATTTGATTTGACAATGTCGTTAAGACATATTACGAAAAGCAGAAAGAAGAGATAACTGTCATTAAATTTGACCAATCTCGTACGTATAATTTTACTATGGAAGTTGCGCCAGCCTGGTCTGTAGTTCTGTGAAATTATCTAAATGTCCTAAGTTTATGTGTTATTCATAAGCAGTGTTGCCAACTTAGTGGATTTTCCACTAAAATTGTAGTTTCGAAACCCTTTTAGTGGAAGAATATAGCTTTTAGTGGCTAGTGGTTTTTCTAGTGGTTCAGTTTCAATTAGTGGAAAGATGATCACTCAATCAATAAGCTACTCACACGTTTCAAAATATATTCTCACTTCATTTCAGGACAATTTATTTTTGCTGTGTAGGCAGCACTGATTGCTAAGACATGAAATGACGTCAGACGATCCGTTCCGGTGGCGCTACACTACGCTGAGATGCCTCGTAGAATATTTATAGTAGTAGCTTACGAAATTTGAGAAATAAATATCTTAAACGACATAAACTCAATATCTAATTTTTCACTAGTTCATTCACCACTACTTGAAATTTAATGTTCTGTTACATGGTATCCTACTAATATTATAAACGTGAAAGTTTGTGAGGGTGTAAGGATGTTTATTACTCTTCCTCGCAAAAACTCCTGAATGTATTTTAATGAAACTTTACAATAATATAGGTCATACATCAGAATAACACATAGGCTATAATTAATAAAGATATTAGTAATTGGTCAAAATATAACGATAAGTGTTGAGTAAGTCGGAAAAAATCTGTCATCTGCAAGCTATTTCGGCGTGCGGTGCAAAAACTATAAGAGTTACACGAATATAATGTATGTTTCTGAATGTTTTCCTATGAAATTATTGGAATTGTTTCTCCTAAATAGTTCTACAATAAAGTCCGCGACAGTATATATCTATCTTTTATGTCTAAGCCATTATTACCAAAATAGTGAACCATAAATAAAATTAAATTTGATACTTTATTTCCAATATATATATATATATATATTGGAAATAAAAAAGTGATTATGCTAGATGATAAAATTTTGGCATTGCCGTTGTATAAGCAACTTGTGCGTTTTACTGTGCAAAAAGACACTGGTAAATTTATTGCACAATTAAATAATTTTATACACACAAATAAATAATTTTAAAGGCATTCCGACGAAGTCGTGGGTATCAGCTAGTTTTCCAATGAAAAAATTATCTGCGTAAACTTGCTACTAATGAGGCCAATAAAGAAAACCTCGGAAGTTAAAAACCCTATACTACACATTTCTACGACGCGCATGCGCCAATGCCCCGGATGCATTCGACACTTATCATTTTATTAAGGCGACACATCGAAAGCTGCTGAATATCGCCGGACTGACCTGAGTGGAACATAATTTCTATAAAACTTCAAAAACGGCGTCATAAGGTCTAAAATTGTAGCGCCTGAGACGAGTAAGACTGATTTAAGTAATCAAAATAATGAGCAACTAAATTACGAATATTGATGTTATGAATGTATTTGAGTGATTCCCAAGCATATAGATTAAGTAATTTTTTGTAATTTCAACTATAGTGATTTTTAGAGGTTTTCGCAAATAATTATGATCGAGTCAAAATTATACAATCGTGTTTTGAACAAGCAAATTCAAGATAAAGACATGAATTTACCTATATCAAAATTCCAGTTTCGTTAGTCGACATACTCCTATATTCGATGAAAGGAGGTGCATTTTTTGCGGTGTCGCCTTAACTATTTGCACTTAATATTGCATTTTATGCATTTATAACAGTGGTAGTTATATTTAAGCAGGATGCAGTTTTTCGTATATAAAATGTACCCAATTCTCATTATTTGAAGTAATATAGACGTTATAAAGTGAACGAACTTTAACTATTTTTATTTATAAACCACATGGGTGCAGTTTAAATAATTAATATTTTTGAGATGTGCTATTTGAACTACGTCTGTCAGTATTTTTAATATAATTACTCAAAATTCGTAGGCGGGGGTATATTATCTACATATTTATTTAACTATGTCATATTAAGAGAACATTGGTAGACAAAGAAATACATTGTATATGCATGAAAAGCAACCTATTAGTCTATGACACGAAATATTAGTCTTTGCCCTAACCACAGTGTACCTTTGTATTTGTACTGTGACATTCGGTAGAATCCGTTGACAGAGAATCCAATAGACGGTGGGGTCGCGTAACCACTATTCTGCCTTTCATTCGCATGTCACAGTGCTGCTATTTGGCAATGTTACCCACAAAATAGGAGATTTTGTATGTGAAGCGTACGTCAGTAATTCTAGACCACTTTATCACATGTTATTAGCATAGGATAATTAAAGCAATTGAAACAAATAGGTAATATTAGTAACAAAATATAATACATTTATTTTTAAGAAAATCATAATAATTACACTTAAATTATAATTTTCCTTGAAATAAAACTAATCTAGTATGAATATTCCTAATTTTTTCGACGGACTCGCTAATTTTTGTAGTTTTATATGTCACTTATACCATATTCAGCAAAGCAAAATACAAAATATAAACAAGGAAACCAATGGTTTCAAAACAACGGCAATGCTGAGCGTAATGTCAGCTAATCAGTCAGTGAGTAGTTCAGCTTCTTTTACATATACAAATTTATAGGTAAAGATAAGATACGCTACTGTTCAGTCTCTGGTTTTAGTGTTTAATCTCTTATCCCACTTGTATGACAGCTAGGTACTACCAGTTTTCGTAACTCACAACAACAGTCTTTTAAAACTTAAATCTACCGCAAATGTGCTTGGTAGTTCCATAAGTCCATCATCAATCTAATAATATCACATAATTTCAATATTATTTAGCATTCAATAAAAAAATATAATAGTATGTCATTACATGATAACTATAACTTTTATATTAATTCTTATCACTAGTACTAGTGTTTAGTTAGCAAGGCAATGAAAATTAAAGGCGCACCGTATTTGGTTGTTCCATCACTAAATCATCAGGTTCAGGTCCTTCTATGTTTTGCAATATCCTCCTGGAAAAATGTTATTTTTCAATTTTCTTCTATATATTCAGTAAAAGAAATGATGTCTTTTAAATTCCCTTTTATCCTATCACACATAGTCCATAATATTATACTTACACACATAAAAACACAGTTAGAAGATTTAAAATACGACCACCTTTATTGTATAAAGTATTGGGACAGCATTACGAAACAATTCAGTTCTTGTCCTTTTTCGGACTAATAAATTCCTTTCAAAGTGCCTGGAGCAAAGTCGAAAGTATTTAGTAGGCTCCCAATACTTCTTACCGGTTGCTGAAACTCATTTTCTTTTTATTTCAGAATCAATTGGGAAACTGACAAATAAAAAAAACATCAAGATGAATAAATTTGAATTACATAATAAGCACAAGTATATTAACCCAATGGTAAATATGTATTATAATACATTAGGTACTCTCGCTGTAAGCGATGAAGTCGTACCTCGGGTAATTATAATCTTTAGCTGGCAACATAGGTGTGAGGTTATAATATCGCTAATAATGATAATATCATTATAATTTCATCATCATCATTCTCTAAACCATTTCATTATCTGGGGTCGGCGCAGTAAATCTTTTTGTTCCATTCCTCTCTATCAGCCGTCATTTCATACTTACTCCTTTCATTCTCATATCCCTCTCTCACACAATCGATCCATCTTTTATTCCGGCTCTGCCCGTGTGTCCCTCCACATTCATATTCAACACTCTTTTGTGACATGACTTTCATTCCTCCGCATCACATGCCCAAACCATGCCAATCTGCTTCCTCTCACCTTTTCTACCACTGGCGCTACTTTCAGGCTTCCTCTTACATACTATTCCTTATCTTATCCATCCTTGTCACACCACATCCATCGTAACATTCTCATTTCATTCGCATGCAGTCTATTTTCATCCTCTTCTTGACGGCCCAGCATTCACTTCCATACATGACGACAGGTCGGATGATCGATTTGTAAATTTTCCCTTCAGCCTTATTGGCATTCGGGGTCGCACGTTGTGGCTGTGACCTGTCGCCATTTCATCCACCCTGCGTTAATCCCATGCTGCACAGCTCTATCTATTCCGCCGTCGCCTTGAATGAGGGAACCGAGGTACTTGACATCTGAGCAGATAGGCAGTATAGCGCCATCCAACGACATGGGTACAGGACTGGAAGGCCGCCGAAATCAGCACAGATATTCGGTTTTGATCTGCTGATTCAAGCCAACACTTTCCAGCCTCCGTTGCCACCCCGTCAGTCTGCTTGTACCCGATGCCTTCTTCCCCGACAAGCACGATGTCATCGGCAAAGAGCATGCACCAGGGTGCCTCATCCTGCAGGTCCGACGTCAAAGCGTCCATAATCAGTAGGAAGAGGTAAGGGCTCAATGCCGACCCTTTGCAGCCCTACCGCCACATCGATACTGCCCGTAGTTCCCGCGGCAGATCGTACACATGTACGGGATGCTCTGTACATAGCACGGACCAACCTCACATACTTCCCAGGCATACCTTTCATCTTTAACGCCCACCACAAAACCTCACGGGGAACCCGATCATACGCCTTTCAAGGTCGACAAAACCATGTGCAGATCTTTATGCACGCGCTTGTACTTTTCGTACAATTGGCGTAAGAAAATGGCATCTGTCGTACTCGACCGGGCATGAATCCGAACTGGTTTTGTGTTATCTCACACTCTGCTCATTCTTCTCTATTATTCTTTCCCAGACTTTCATCGTATGACATGAGTTTTATTCCCGGTAACTGCTGCAGTTTTGGACGTCTCCTTTGTTTTTAAAATGGGGACCAGTATACTGCTGCACCATTCCTCAGGTATTTGTTCCTCCTGCAGCAATTACCGAAAAATAAACTCAACCACTCTCCATCCGCCCTCAGCAACTTCCACACTTCTACTGGTATTCCATCTGGGCCACCGCCTTCCCATTCTTCATATTCCTAACAGCCATTTTACTTCTTCCACACTAATTTCTCTCACTAAGCCCATATTCACTGGTGGGTTTTCACATACCATTCCATTCATTCTCCTCATTCATCAATTTCTCAAAATACTCCTTCCATCGCTTCTTTATACTTTCATCGTCAGTCAAAATCCTTCCAGAATCATCTTTATACATTTTACATGAAACATCTCTTCCATTCCTTTTCTCGCTCTTGCAATTTGAAAAATCGTTTTGCCTTCGAGGCTTTCAAGGACCGATATAATTTATCTTGCGCCTCTGCCCTACAAATAGCAACTTCTTCTTCGCTCTCTTCTTACATTCTTATACGCTCCTCTTTACTTTCTTTTATGGATTCATTCTGGTCTTCTACGCTCTGCCATTCTTTAAAGGCATTTTTCTTTTCTCTCAAAACTTCTAATACTTTCACTCCACCACCACCCATCCTTATCTATCATACGCTTCCTTTGATTCTCCTAACACCTTCCTTGCACACTTGGATACAGTCAGCCATTTTCCAGCACTATCACACTCATTCCTTCCATATCACCCATCTCTATCATCTTGTTTACAACTAGCTCTCTAAATTCACTTGCATACCCTCCTTATGCAACAAATGCCACTTTATTTTGGGTGGGGACGATCCTTATGTTTGTTGAGGCGAACAGTTACAGATGTCAGCCAGCAGAATTGCTGGATACTAAGTCTCACCTGGAAGCACTTTGCAGTTTTTACACTCTTGATTTGGTTCCGTCTTATCAGAAGATAGTCGATCTGTGTCGTGGTGGCCACTTTTATAAGTAACAAGATGCTGATCTCGTTTTTGGAACCACGTGTTTACTACAGCCAGGTCGAAAGCACATGCTGCTTGCAGAAGAACCTCACGGTTCCGCATTCCGTACCCCCATCCACCATGTACTCTTTCATACCCGTCTACTCTCCCTACATGTCCATTAAAATCTCCTCCCATATAAACATCCTCACGCTCAGGTATTCCCATCATCATACAATCAAATTCCTCCCAAAATCTCTTTCACTCTCTTCACAGCCTGTTTGCGGAGCATACACACTTACAACATTCACTACTTTGTTTTCAATCATTAATTTAACAACTATCATTCTGTCATTTACTCTTTCACATCTGTCACCTGTTCTTTCATTCCACTATCTAACACAACTCCTACTCCATTTCGCTTCCATCACTCCACAATAATAAAACTTGTATCCCTCCCCAATCTCTCTTGCTTTATTGTTCTTCCATTTTGTTTCCTGCAAACAGGCAACATTCACTCTTCGTCGTTTCAAAACATCTGCTAACTCTCTTCCTCTTCCAGTCATCGTACCTATATTCCAGCTTGCAAACCTCACTCTGACATTCTTCTCTCTCCGGCTTGCCTCTACGTCGCACCTGCTCCGTAAGGTGCGACAAACCTTGCCCACTTCCCACAGGAGCTGCTGCCCTGCGCGTCGCCTGCGGGTACGCCCTAGCCCTGTCACATATCCCACAACTCGTACTATTCATTTACTGCATGGGATTTGGCAGAAGTTTTACAGTCGCCGCCTGCCTGACACCAACCTTCTTTGGGTATGCTATTGTTGGTAGAGGAAGCTACCATTTTGGGAAAGGAAAAGAAGTTTGGGGGTAGGAGTATAGGTGTAAGGATACTGTTATCTCGGCAGGAAAGGTATGAGAATAACAGTAGCTCGGGGAGCTCGCGTACCCGTATTCCATAACAGGATCACTGGAAAGGTAGGCCAGCATGGAAACCCCTGACCATAATATCATTATAATTTATAGAACAAAATTACCGTGAACGTCGCTTTAATTAATACTTCCATGTAAATCGTAATTCAGAAAGTTATTTAAATTCATATTCATGAAATAAGTTTACTTACGCGAAATGTAATGCCTTCAATTTTCGTTCACTGCGGCTTATACTTAACACTGCACGACATCATGATATAGTATAAAATCAAATAATTTTTAACTTAAAACGTACAATTATCGATTTTATTTGCAATAAATCTTTAAACTTTGGAAACACTTCGTGACAGTTGCAGTGTCTACCACTAAATTTAATGCCAAACGGCTTGTTAGGTGGTACATGGGAATAAGGACAACAATATAGTAGCTATATTTTTTCTTACAGGTGCAATATGATATATGTCCTTTGTTTTGAGAATGAAACAAAACATATCACGCTGTCTATTGGATTCTCTGTCTACGGTAGAATCTACTATATTATAGTTAGTCTGTGACGTGACTCTGTGACGCTCTGTGACTGTGACCATAGATAATACACTATACCAGACTAGCTTGCTACATACCAGGGGAGGAAAGTTGGTACTAAAAATTTGAAGTCTAAAATGTATGGAAACAGGTTCTCTTAAGACGTTTCATGAAAAACGTCAACAGATATTCTATTGTCAACAGTCAACACTCAACAGCTCCATTTTCTTTCTAAGAGTAAGAGTGCCCATAAGCATCACGATCACGATATTTTGTTTATTAACCTAATAATTTTCTTTATTCTTTCTTATTAATATTTTTGTTACATTCCATTCATTACTGTTATTTCGTTCTTACGATATCGAAAAGATTTGTGTTTTTGGATGCGACAAATTAGGTAAGAAATATTTGAAAACCTATCACTTATACATATTAATAATTCAACGAATGCGGTCAACATTTTTAAAACAATCAAAACAAATTGTGGAAAGGTTAGTTGCAATTACAAATTCACACTGTTAAACCATAGAACATGTTCATTTTCAGGTGCATATATGCATAGGTTTCATCCCAAAGCGGTCTGACATGTTCCATAATATTTGGATGTCGCAATTTGGAAATAGATTAGAACCAATGAAAATTTTCACAACTAAAAAGATGTGTGATTATCACTTTGAATCGAATTACAAAACTACAGGTCATCATTTAACCATAACAGCTGTTCCAACTTTGTATCTTGAAGGTGAGTTTTAAATTAAAAACAATATAATTAACATGTATATGTTTAAATGGTAGAATAAGATACTGTATGTAGATGTCACATTGATTGAATGTGTATGTGGGGGGAAAAATGATTTATATTCTATACTAATTATATTAAGTTCATCTTGCAGAAACAAAGAGTCAGTGCAATTAGGTGGATGCCCTATTACCAGCCTTTAGTGCAAATTTCAACTAAAAA
The DNA here is from genome assembly GCA_029286625.1 of Parnassius orleans. Classification (NCBI taxonomy): domain Eukaryota; kingdom Metazoa; phylum Arthropoda; class Insecta; order Lepidoptera; family Papilionidae; genus Parnassius; species Parnassius orleans. The sequence goes on from JAGSMP010001597.1 coordinate 29,987, forward strand.
TTTGCTATTTTAATTAGCACTCAATATTTTTATACATTTATTTTAATCGATAAGTTATTTATCCAAAAATGTAATGAACATTTATTTACAATCATATAACGAGAACAATTTAAAACAACGATAAGCAAAGCATTATGACTCAAATTCCAGCCACCCTGCACCGAATGTCATCCTTTGTGTTCCTTCCTTTGAGTTTTTAGGTACCTATTGTAGGTAAGTTTTAGGGCACAAAATAAATTCGTAACAACTTTTAATTTTGAATCATGTATGTCACAAGCTCTTTACTCTGTGTTACAAGCATGGAATATGTATTAAGACAGATGACAAAATTATTTTATTTTAATGTTTTACCCTTACCTTACCGATCTTAGCTTTAAGCAGTTGCATTTTTTCTTTTAACACTAAACAATTAATTAAAGCAAATTATGATAAAATTATGTAGCACATCGATTTTTATAATTTAATCATTAAAGTTTTGAATCTTCCTCATCATTTCAGCCCTTCACAAGTCCACTACTGAACATCCTTCTCCATTGACTGCCGCAAAACATGTTCCTGAATCACTTTCCTTGTTATGAGTTTTTATAAGTACTTAAGTGACTTTCAATAAGTATTATTTATAATCTATATTGAATAAAAAAGTTTCTGTTTCTGTGTTCTTAACATATAACAAAAGTCTGATGGAAAAGCAAGTACACCTTTTGCTAAACTTTAAAATCAAAAACCAATTTTAAGACATAGACTTAATTGGTGATAAATTTAACTTTAAAATAAGTTATGTTCTAATTAATGGTATTTATTCCAGTTTATGACAGCCCTGATTTATATTACGTGGCTGAAATAAGGTACGCTAAACTAAATTTCAGCCTGACGGCTGACATTATGCACTCAGATATTTCCTATATCTAATTACAGCCCCATTAATTTCACTAAGAAAACATAAAACTTATAAATATAAAAAAAAATTGCTGCATTACTATGTCTATAGTCATATTTATACAAATCAAAAAGCCTAAATTGAGCTAATGTAAAATATGCTTAATTTTATCGGGATCATAACTTGTCAAAAAATTAGGAAAATAAGTGTTTTCCGTTGCGTGCGTGTTTTGATTTTTAATTTAACACTTAGATTTACAACTGTGTGGTAATTTTTGAAATATACTTTCCTCTAGTTACGAAGAATTTTTTAAACAACAATATTTGTAGTTAAGACTACTAAAAATCTTATTTACAAAGTAAAAATTCGAAAAGGCTGGAATTAGGGGCGTGGCTGGTATTAGGGGCTTCCACCCTACTCATCAATAATTTGTCATGACCACTCAAAGTCAAGCATATTTTTTATAAATAAATAGTTGTGGTGTTATAAATAATCTTTGTATTTTTATAGATTTCCATTGCATTATTTTTCAGGTGTATTTAAGGAAAACATAAATTTCCTTGAAACAGAACACAACTACTGTGTCCCAAGAATATATGTCTCTAATATACCTGACAGATCATACAAATCAGCCTCAACCTGTAGAAGTTGAGGGTGAAAGAGTAATTAAATTCTGTTTTAACTGTTTTTATAATCTCTATAGGGTGGTAATTCGAATTGAGTACTTGCAGTGGCTACTTAAATCATATTATATGTTATACAATATAATAAGTGTACAAAATGTTCTTACGAGATTTATAAACTTGATAACTTTATTAACTACTAACCTACCATTAGGTAAACTGTATGCTCCCTTTTCGCCTTAAAAAAACCTGATAGTTATCAGATAGATAATTATTAGATATATCATTTATTACAGCCTATACTGCCATGGTAACTGAGAGAGCAGTATGTCAGATATTTCTTTTTTCAATCAACTTCAAAAAGTTACCTTAGAACTGTTTTCTAGGTGAACAGATTTTGATGATTCTTTTTTATTTTTTTATTTGAAAGCTGGTGCTTTTCATGGCAAGAGTCACTATTTATTTAAATGATATTGAGAATTTTCTGCCCTGTACTATTATGTATTCTGTGCTTCTGTATAAAAATTTTCCACAAAGAGAATACTTCCAGTAAAGTTTTTTTACCAGTGTAAATCCTCAAATTAAAAGAAATACCTTAAACTTGTACTAGACTTCCTGAAAGAGCCATTAGTGACGAAAGGAAAAGATAATTCAAAATCTGTGTCCAGAATCTGCTAATTGCAGACTTTTTGGGAAAATTTTGTGTTAATAATAATGTTGAAAATTTAGCAATAAAAAAGCAAAATTTAACACTGTAATTAAATGATAATAGATACGATCGGTGAATGTGATAAAATGTAGGCTAGTTTTTGAAACAGCATAAGTTGATATAATCTCCCAGCTTACACTGATTCTAAAAGTTGACTTATCAGTGATTTAATTAAGAATCAAGCCTAAGTATTATTTCTCATTAAGGTGCTTTTTAATACAATTTTTTGTTGTTATAGAAGTCCTTTTGAAACAATTTTATGTTAAAAAGCTTTTTCATATTCTTTGTAAGTTAATGAGAATAATTTTGTGCCAAATAACACTATAATTATAAACATTATAACTTTTGATATCAATAATTAAGTCTTTAAGTTTTGCTAAGAAGTATATTTTTAGAGAAGTTTTCTATTTTTAAGAATTGTTATGGCAAATAATGTGTGTAAAAAACCAATATGTGATTATTGATCTCACTGACAAAGTTTTATAAATAAAATATGTTAGTTAGTACATTTTTGTTCTTTTCTCCACTATTTAATGCATACTGCTCATCATGTTCTAACAAAAATATTTTATTCTTTAAAAGCAATAACATCCTTTACCGTGCAATGAAATAATAAAAAAAATCAAAACCTTGGCGAAAGGGCAGTATGGTTCTAACTACTGTTTTAAGTAGCTATTTAAGTGTATTACCATTTTCTCGAAACCCCTTTTTTAACTTACTGCCATCTCGATTCAGTATAATTATTTTTTCTTTAATTGTAATGTGTCATGTATATTTAAAAGCGTTGGAATAAACATCTATGTCTTTATAAAAAAAAAAACTGCTGAATATAGGCTTCCCCATAGATTTCCTCATAGGATGATATTTATAACAATTGCCACACTTGGCAGGTGGGTTGGATAAGATTCAGGAAATAAAGTGATGAAACAATCTTCATCTGTCACTATATTCTGTGATTAAACTAATATTTTAATTTTCAATATTCAGTGCCCAGTCTGCATCCACATGACTAGCCTTCATCATCACAGACAAATGTTAATGAAGGTATAGTATATAAGAATAGAATATAATAGAATCATTTTTAACATATAGATTACATGTAATTCTTATTAAAAGTATTTTTTTACTATTACTACTGGTTCCGAAAAAACCTTTTTCCTGGGGGAACCAGCAAGAAACCCGGTGGGACTTTTTTTTTGAAGTATTGTATACAATTAGTATGAAAACAGAAACACCATGGTAGTGATCACTCCATTGCCAGGGGTTATTATCAATCATGTACTCTTTAGTGGCATAATAAACTAAAGAGTACATGAGTACAAAAAATCTTTGTTAAACAATTTATGCTTAATAAAAATTTTAAACTTTTTGATAGATATGGCCTGCATATTTTATGGGGCTTAAGTGTATACATTGCCCCATGAAGGAATTACTGGCTCTTTGGAGTCGAGTAACTGGTATAACTAATTTGTGCTTGTTTCTAGTATTTACAAAATGTACATCGCTATTTTTAATAAAACTATGTTTGTTCTTGTGTACATACATACAATTTTTGTAAATATATACTGAGAGGCCAAAGTTAATATACTTATTTCTTTAAATTTTTCTCTAAGGATTTTCGGACCTGTTATATATCACTTATGACCCCTTCTGCAAAACAAAGATAGTTTCAATGTCAGTCGCATTACTCCATAGCAAGATGCCATATGACATTACGCTATGGAAATGACTAAAATTAGCTTATCTAGCTGTTTCAGCTCATGTAAGGCCTCTAATCTTTTTTATATAAGGTTTTCTGATTTAAATATTTAATTCCTTATATTTTAGTATCAAACAGTATTTTCTAACAATTTGCTTAGTAGGGAAGCAAATATAGTCTAGTATATGAATATCATATACTAAAATATAATCATTTTACAACATTTATTGTAAATTTTAAATTTCAATTTGAAAAAGCTAATGTATAAATTAAACATTTTCAGATAAACAGACGAAATCGGATACTCCCCTAAAAATTATAAGTTGTTACAAAAGCACGCGAGAAGACTTAAATTTCAATTAAAGAAGTCTAGGACTTTTCTATCAAATGCAGAAAAAATGAGTAATCAAGTAGCATTTGAGAAGATCACCAAAAAAATGACATTTGCAGCGAAGGTTTTGTTATAGCTGTTTAGAATAATTTATTGTAAAAAATATTATTATTGTATTTTGTATTGTGAAAGCTGTTAAGAATAACTTATTATAGAAATATTGGTTTCATAATTTGTATTGTCTAAGCTGTTAAGAATCATTTATTGTTAAAATATTAGTTTCATACTTTGTATTGTGAATGCTGTGTTATATGAATCATTTATTGTAAAAATGTTAGTTTGTGTGTGACGCAGTAAGAATATCCACCACCCCATATCATCCCGTAGGTGTCTTAAGAGGCGACAGAGGGAAACAAATCAGAAGATGGACAGCAATGTCTCCTAATAACGACTAAAATTAAAAGCTGCGGTTGGCAACCCACTTGCCAAGCGTTGCAACTATGGTAAATATCTCTTTTATTAGGCGATTGTTAAAGCTGTGTTATGATGAATCATTTATTTAATTATACAAATATTATTTCATATTTTCTATTGTCAAAGCTGTTATGAATACCAAGCCCTCTTATTTTTTCGCCAGTTATTTTGCTGTGGATTACGGTCCAGTCCCAACTTTTAGTTCCTCTTCGGGCGGAACGCGTTGGTTGGTTGGCGCTCACCGCACACGGCGTTGGCCTGTGGAGTCGTGTGCCCTCACCCACATTTTTTTAAATATGAGAGAGTGAAGTCCTGTATCGGGTATTTTAATATAAATATTGTGCTTTTCCAAGCGGGAAGGTATTTATTAATAAGTAATGGCCTATATCTAGACCTTTAGAAAGATCAATATATTGATGATCTGATCATGTATATTTTTCTTTTTAATATTGTTATATTTTGTAGACGGCCATTTTATATATACAATAGAGGGGGGAGGGTTATAAAAATATTTCTTATTTTGTATTAACAAAGTTGTGTTTATGAATCATTTATTGTAAAAAATGTTAATCTCATATTTTGTCTTGTGAAAATTCTATTGTTAGACATTAGTTTAATATTTTGTTATATCAAAGCTGTGTTTATGAATAATTTATTGTAAAAAATATTAGATTACCGTGTAGTGGCGGTCTAAGAATATCCACTACCCCATATTATCATCCCGTGGGTGTCATCGTAAGAGGCGACAGAGGGAAACACATCAGCAGATGGACTGATCTTGCTAATAACTGCAGTTGCAAACCCACTTGCCAAGTGTGGTTACAGCTTTGGATTGCCTTATAGCCGTTTAAGTTTACCGTTATGGTATTAGCTTAATATCTTGTAATGTTAAAGTTTGTTATGATTCATTTACTAAAATAAACTCATTTATTTATTAAAATAATAAAGTTTACTATTTTTGTATAGACATAGCTGTGTTATTAATCTATTAATGATATAAACATTAGAATAAAAATATTAGTTTTATGTGTTGTATTGTCAAAACTAGGTTAAATCTTGATCTATCTCCCTTAAGTTCAAAAAATATAGAATAATGTACTAATTATTTGTGTTTAATTCCATTCATGTTAAAAAAAAATATCGTAGATAATTCTATTTACAATTATGATTCACACTTTATGTATTAGGATTAATTATCAACAACCGACTGTTAAATTAAACATTTGAAGCATTTAGTTACTATGCAGTTATCATTAAAAAATGTTTCAAATGTTTAATTCATTGTTGGTTGTTGATAATTAATCCTAGTGCATAAAGTGTAATGAATTACCATGAACAGTAGTGTATATGTAGAGGTGCATGTGTTATACGCACGCACACATTCTCACTATATTGTGCCGAAACGACACCAGACGGCGCTAGTACTCCTCGGTTGACAGATTTCGCACGAGTGGGCTCTCTTTTCCTGTATAGGACAATTACTATACTCTTTGCTACATACCCATCTATTTATCTATGTACCAGACTTAGTTCCATTCTACGCAACTTGGCGCTACCGTCGCAATTTGTTCTCTGTCTACGCACGCCATTTTGAGACGCCATATTGTGTTAATGTCAAATCAAATTGTCAAAAATCAAAATTATCGATATTGATTGCCGCCATTATTTATCCAATTGTCGCTAATTAACTGAGTATAACGCAAGTGTACTCGCATTTATGTTGCGTTGAGATCTTGGACGCTAATTTTCTCCGTTAATTGTGACAATATTCTGTTTTGTGCTGCTCGTGTATATTGCATATACCATCATAATGGTATACGAAAGTGCTGTGTTGGTGGTTGCAATACATCATGTGAAACGCACGGCTCTTCAGATTCTAGAACGATAATTTAAGAAATTTGTGGATGTCTTTCATAGTGCCGACAAATTCCCAGCTCATTGGACTTCCAAAGAACAATTACTTAACAAACGTGTTCAGAAAAACATTTTGATATATTTCAGTTCGATAATGAAGGCATAAGACTTCGATACTCTTACCCGACCTTACTTACTGACAATGAAATATCTCATGGTGTGCCTCAGACTGCAACAGGTGAGTCAATTTATTACTATCAATCATGGTACTTAAGGAGAAGACGTCTCCATACATTCTTGGGCCTAAGTGTTGACAAGATGAAAGTAGGACCACTTGAAAGCGTATATATAAACAATTCATAGCTGACAATCTGGCAAGATTTGTCAATCTAGGAACCGAGTTATTGTAGAATAAGTAAAAGTGAGATTATCTATTACCTACACTGTAACAGGTGATTTTTCACTATTATTACACAGTAACAGGCTATTTAAGTAATTAATAATATTTCACATTAATTATTAATTACTTAAAGATATAAAAGCAGGATCAGTAAAAAATCACCAAAAAAGCTGTGGTTAATAATGAAACGAAATGGTGAAATGATTAATGAAAGTTAAAACAACAACAACTAAGTGAAGTGAATATTACGAATCAGAGTAAATGATTTGTTACAAATTACTTTTTATAAATTTGTTTTCTATCTAGCTCTTTGGTGGGTTAGGATAACTATAATTACCAAACTTATTATGTAGGATTGATATAAATAGGTATATTTAGTATGTATCATATACTTATGTATTTTTGGTTTAATCTTAGTTATAGTAAGTACCTGTATTTAACAAAACAAGCTATATAGCAGTTTTCACAAAACAGTATTAGTCTAGCTATAAGATGTAGGTACATAATCTATTAATAGTTTAATTACAAAAGGTTAAAGTTTAAAGTCAAAATATTCTTAAATAAATTCAATATATTTATTGTGAGTTAAGTGTTACATTTGGCGTTAATTTAAAGTATGATAATTTAACCACAATTTAACTCCCTTTGCGGTTATTACAATACTAGGTCTGTGACTTTCATAGTTATGAAAATATGATTAATTATGATGAATATAGTTATATTGATCATAATTAATCAAAATTATAAAGGAAATTAAATTACATAACTAGCTATAATAAAATTATAAATAACAAATTGTTTCTGTTGTAGCTAAATACTCTTTGAAACACAAAGAGTGCACACAACAAACGAATCGTGCTTTTATTCTTTGTTGGCTCACTTGATCCGTTCATGTACAATTTATTACAAATTTTCACAGATACTGATTGACTCAGTAAATTTTTTCCAGAATAAGCATTTTGTGGGTTGGTTAACTAGGACTCTCTTTTTACTTTGACTTATATGGTCAGTTAGGTACAAACTCAACATCATTATTTGCTATGATTATGTAATTTTTTCAGGATGGGATGTCACAACTGAACATAATTACTGTAAAGAGCAAGATGAAGATGATTTCACAGAAGCTGTGGTAGTGTTTAAAGCCTGGTATGTGTACAAATATCTTAATTGATGTTAATTGTAAATTATAGTAAACATTATATTATGATGAACACTGTGTGATTTCTACAAATATTTTATTTAAATTTCAGTCAGTGGCAAATTTTTTCATTTTAATAATGTTTTAGGAAGTTATGTTACAATTGAACACAATTAAAACAAAGAGCAAGATGATTTTTCAAAACTTCAGTAGAGATTGGATCGTCAGGTGTGTACTAATATTCATGTAGCACTAGTTACTAAGTAGCAAAAAGTTTAACTATTTCATAAATTTACTAACTATTCATTTTCTAATAATGTGTTTGCCTAAGCATACTGACATCTATAAAATTCAAACTTGTAACAAATTTCAGATGTTGGAAGTTCTCATGAACACCATCATGTTCAAATTTTTCAACTGTTGCAACAGTTGTAGAAAATAAAGGTATGTGAAATTGTATTGGACATAATTTGTTATACATTTATGTAGTGATCAAATTAAAAGTACTTATATCGGTAATAGAAAAATACTTTAAATGTTTAAAAGGCTGTGGACTGAGGTGTCACTGCATGCCTGGAACTGCATCAGTTCTAGAGGGTGGTTATGTGTGTTTGATACATATAACATTTTTTATAGGTCAAGAGTGACAAGCGAGCACAGTCCACCTGATGGTAAGTAGTTGCTGTGGCACATAGACATCTACATCTATCCTCGTTTGCGAATCAAATTGCAGATGCGTTGTCAGCTGTGAGGACTAAGATGGAAAGCCTCTTTTCCAGTAAGAAGGGTCTCCGGTTCTCTACACTCACCATACGAAACACAGCAGCATTAAACTGCTATTTTGCACTGGTATTCTGTGAGAATGTGGTCCTTCCCTCAAGTCGTTGATCCATTCGTGCTACAACTATACAATTAATATAGCTGCAGCATGGCTCTACCACGTTAAATTATCTAACAATCATATTTCTTTATTTTCAGATGCATTCCTGGAGCAACCTCCAAATACAAGTACCAAAGGCATGGAGATAGATGTTCTCGAAGAACTCGTAGGTTTGTCTGCTTATACTAAACTAACTCTGCTTATATTATACTAAACACTTGAAGCATACATTCTAAATTTATTATTTAATATTGAGTTTAAGAGATACCATTCACAAATATTGCTTGTTTTCAGGAATTGATTCTAATGCTAATGTGGTGAAACAAATGTTGGTAGCAAATGTACAAAAAGCAAAAAGGTACGATAAATTCAGTTTATTCTTAGACATAATTAGCAAAGTTTCAATATCTATCCTCAAATCACGATAAGAGTTCTTTGTTGTTCATCTAATCCAAAGATTACAGTTCCACTACACTTCAATGGTTTTATCAACTACTCCTTTACTGTTAATACATTTCTCTGAACTCCTCCTGATGACATCCACTTTATTTGTTACCTTATCTAAGTGAATACATTAAAAGTTTAAAATAAAAATATATAAATAATAAATTAATATTTTAAGTGTATCATTCTGTCATAAAATATGAATATAGAACTTAATTATTTTATTTATTTCACTTCAGGTTACATGGTGAATAAAATAGTATCAAGGAAAAGAAAATTGGTTAAAATTTTGACTAATATTGCAACTGAAACTTTAGGTGACTCAGTATCACAAAGACTTGATCAAGCCCAATCCCTGTCAAGAAATAAAACCTATTGGAAAATTTTATTTGTTAAACAAACAAGCGCAGACTTTCTTGTTTATGCAATTAAAACAAATTCATAAAAGCAAAATGGCCAGAAGGTTTACCTTAGATGAAAAATTAATGGCGTTGCTAATAATGAAACAAAGCCGAAAAGTTATAAACTATTAGAAAAATGTTTGCCTTGCCTAATAAACGGACATTAAATAGACTTTCTGAGAAGGTTTCAATACAACCAGGACTCAATCCATTAATATTTGAACATATATCAAATACAACCAAAAAATGGGACACTAAACAAAAGCTGTGCACAATCGTTTTTGACGAAGTTTCTCTGACACCACATTTAACTTTTAATGAGAAAGATGATATAATTAATGGGTTTGTAGATATAGCTGAGAGAGAAAACTGAAATATTGTGATCATGCTTTAGTTTTATGCTAAGAGGAATATGCTCCATGGAGACAGAGTATAGCATTTTATTTCTGTGAAGGCACAGTATCAGCAGCAGAGCTGCAATGCATTTTAAAACAGATTGTGTCCCAAGTAATACTAACTGGGTTAATACCTTTAGGTCTTGTTTGTGACCAAGGGTCCACATTTCGAACAGCAATAAGAAGACTTAGGAAGATACAATTGTAGGCGGAATATTCAAGGTGTTCATGATGGTGTGTACCATTCTTCATTACTTAAAAACCAGTTGTACTTCAGGACAAATATTATTTATTTTAATTATTTTACAGATGGATCAGTTAATATTGCTGATCACGATTTAAGCATATTTTTCGACCCACCTCATCTCTTAAAGGGTTTAAGGAATAATTTTTTAAATAAAGATATAATCTGGGAAGAAAAAACTGCCTCTTGGAAAGATATTGAGTTCATTTTTGATTTGGATAGCAAATTGGGACACACAAGGGCACTACCAAAGTTAACGGCTCATCATGTTGATCGCCAAAAGATCAAAAAAATGAAGGTCAGCGTAGCTGCTCAAGTATTTAGTGCTCGAACTGCTGCTATGCTCAAATATACAAATGCACTCAGTAAGTAACGATTGCTATATTGATTTGTAGGCTTATTTAATTTATGTATATAGGTACTATTGTAAAATCTGACCATAACTCTCAATTTGTAAATACATTGTATATTACAACACAAAATAATGACATTATTAAATAAGACAACCTTTATCTTTCAAGTCCTGTTTATTACTGAATTAAATTTATAATTTGTATTACATTAGGCATTTTGAAAAAAAGTGGCATAAATTATTTTTTACTAATATATTTACTATTGGAATTTTTAGACAGATCATTTTACAAGCTATCCGATTATGGAATGATTTGCCATTATCAGCAAGACGCTCTCAATCTTTTCCGGTTTTTAAGAAACATGTACACAATTACTATGTTCATCTTTGATTCTATCAAATTCATTTGTATATAATAATTATTCTACTATTATCTAGTTGCACTATTTGTTTGTATTTATTGAACATTTATGTATGTAATAGTTTTAAAATATATATTTGTATTTTTATATATATTTATGTATACATATTAAATATGTATGTATTTACCTTATATACCATTTTATATTATGCATCTTTATTACTATTTTATGGTTAATAATAAAATAATGTTACTTTTGTCGCCAAATGACACACATGTTGTTATTGTTTTCTTGCAATCATGTCCATCCCAAGGTTGTCTGAAGAGATTGTTCTTAACAATAAGACTGCCCATTGTACCACATTTCTTTTTTCTCCTTTTTTGTTCATATTTTTTTTTTTGGCTTACAATAAAGTGTTATCTATCTATCTATTTACATTAGTGGATTCCGTGAGGCACACTACAATTATATAAAGGTTAAAAAAGTCTGTTGTTGTAGGCAAATAAGAAGTGTATTTTGGAGAAACACTTGCAGGTGCAACTGTAAAAGAAATTAAATTAAAGAGTACTTTTTTTTCCAGATTATTTTCATACTGCAAACTCTGACGCAACAATGGCCACAACAGCAGAAGTTGTTGAATTCTTCGACACTGTTTGACAGCGTCAATGGCTACCTGGTGGTGTACAAAGAGGAAAGTTAAGACGAGCAGTTAAACAAAATTCACAACATCACACTTTTTGGATTAAAGCCATTAATAAAATATAAAAATGGTTTTTGTAGACACCAGTAGCAAACTTGCTACACAAGCAGGAAAACCTCGACTTAGTGAGTGCCATCCCAACAAGGATGGATTACAACTCTGAAAGCTTTATAAGGGTTTCCAAATTATTATTTGAACAGTATAATGTATTATTATCCGAGGAATATTAACCAAGACCCATTAGAAAATTTTTTTGGACGTATAAGAGCTATAAATTATAGAAATGTTAACCCAGATGCAAACACATTTATATATGCCTTTAAATCTTTAATATTATCTAACATGCTTAGTCCACATTCCAAATTCTCTAATTGTGAAGAGGATAATGGAGAAACATTATTTAATGTTAGTGTTCTTTTCAAAAACGTTCATAATAATAAAGAATGACTGCAAAACACTGGTAGTGTTTTATGAGATCTCCCATCTTCTTCACAAGCAAGTTCAAGAGAAAAATTGCTGGTGAATGATGCAGTCATGGAAAAAATTAAAGTCCACTGCTCAGCTTACACTGCTGGATACATTTGTCGGAAAATAACGAAAGCTATTCGTTGTAAGGATTGCATCAAAACATATATTAGCAGTACAGAGACAAACATTCATTCTTACATTAAATTTAGAGAGTATAAATTGTTAAAAAATAATAATTTGGCATACCCTAACGAAAAATTCCTTATCTTGTACAGGGATGGTACTCATTTTATTCATAACTATTTGAATTATAGCTGTATTGGAAGTAATATAAAAAGTAATTTGAAAAGAAAAATATTGAGCACTTTGAGTTTTTCCTGGCTAGGGTGTAATAAGCATGCCTTAATTGTCAAAAACTTTTTCATCAATATTTTAATAAGATTACATGGGCACAATTGGTAAATATAATAATAAAATTTTGAAAGGTGATATTGATGAAAAATATGTGTCTAAAATGGGTGAACCCCAAAAATTGGCCTTAAAGAAGTATAAAAGTTTTAGGTTAAGAAAAAAATGTTGATGAAGTGACGACATGGATATGCAGGTAGCTTAGGACCATGCTGTGGTATTTCTTGGGAGGCCTATGTTCAGCAGTGGACTTGTAAGGGCTGTAATGATGATGATGAAATAAAATGTTGAATTCCTGAAACGCAACGCTGTTTCAGACTTCCGCAAACCAACTTACTCCCTAAAAATCTCTGGTCTGTAGCAACCTAGAATATTTTTCTATAGCGTGAGTCAATTTTATGCTATATTACACTTTTAGCATATTGAGCATACTGTTATTGTTAATGTTGATATTGTTTATTTTTCAGATGCTTGTCATGGAACAACCTCCAAGTGAAAGTACCAACACCATGGAGATAATGTTTTTTTAGTAATTTATATTACCATATAACTTAGTTATATGATAATATAGATTACTTTTAATTACGATTATACTAAACTAACTGTCGTTAACAGTATAGCCGTACAGAGTTAATACATACAATACAGAAGCATACATTATATATTTATTCTTTAATTTTGGGTTTATGTATAAGGACATAAAATTCACAAATAGTTTGTTTTCAGGAATACAATTATAATGCTGATGTGGTGAGACAAATGTTGCCAGAAGGTACAAAATGTACATTAAAAAGGTATGATAAATTCCGTTTATTCTTAGACATAATTAGGCAAAGTTTCAATATCTATCCTCAAATCACGATAAGAGTTCTTTGTTCTTCATCTAATCTAAAGATTACAGTTCCACTACACTTCAATGGTTTTATCAACAACTTTACTGTTAAGGTTACACTTATTTGGAATTCTCGCCTGAAGACATTGAGAAAGCTCTGAGAATGGATGTATACAATGTTAATATTTATATATTTTTTACTTATTTACTGCATCTACCACTTTATTTTCACCACACCATGGGTTGACCGATAGAGAATGCCAACTGCCATAGAAGCCTGCCCTTTGTTACATTAATATACATAATATATAATTTATGATTATCATTCAGTCATAAAATATAAATATTGGACTTTATTTTATTTATTTTTAGGTTACGTGATGTAGAAAATGGAATTAAAGAAGAGAAGTTGTTAAAATTTTGACAAAGATTGTAACTGAACCTATAGGTGAATAAGCCTCACAAAGACTTGCTTAATGTCCAATCTCTTTCAAAATATAGAGAACTATTTGAAAACATTTATATGTTAAACAAATAACTTTCTTATTAATACAATTAAAACAATTTGTAATAAAAAATGGCCAGGTAGCCAAGATGAAAATAAATAGCATTGCTACTAATAAAATAAAGCTCCAAAGACTATATAAACTATTAGAAAAATCGTTTGTCTTGCCTAACAAACAAATGTTATATAGACCAAATAATAATTTAGCATACCCTAGCAAAAGTTCCTTATCTTATACAGGTTAGGTGCTCAGTTAATTCATAACTATTTAAATTATAGCTGTTTAAAATTTGTATAAAAAGTAAGTTGAAAAGTCAAATATTAAGCACTTAAATATGCTTCCTGTGGTTTAATTTCCTTAATTTGTTTTATTTAAATATAAATATTGTTTGTTTCTCGTCAAATTGTACTTATGTTCAATTTTCTAATTTGTTTATATAACTTAATGTGCCTTTAATTTAATCTTAAGATTACGTTTGTATATTATGTCGTTGTGCTTGATTAAAAATAAATGTTAATGTACTATAATTGTTTCATTATAAGTAAAATTATTTATTGCTCCCTGTAAAGCACCCTTATGTCGATATCGATAAAGCAAGAACACCACTAAATATCGATATCGATGATTTGAAGGGTGTGCTTGACATCACTAAGCTATACATAGCCATACTAAATATGTATAGTCAACCATCTGTCAAAATGGGCGACTGCAGCGCCATAACGCGTAGTTGGGAAACTTGACTAAAAGTCACTGTCGTATCTGTAGCTTGCTACATATCTATTTATCTATGGACTGTGCTGGTGCTGCTGTAGTGTTGTGCATAGTGTAAATTTTATTATAAAAATACTAATAACTCGTATTATCAATAATAAGTCATTTGTTCGTGTTCGTGATAATGAAAAATATTTTGCTTGTGAAGTAGGTAGCTGGTAGAATACATATTTTTGTGACAATACATCTTTTGTGACACGACTATAGCGTGATCGTGAGTACAGTTTTGTGGTAAATAGGAATCCCTGTTTCAATTTTATACGGTAATTCGTGTTAAGTATAATTATGTGAATCACAAGATTTTTATATTGTAATAATCAAACAGTGATTAATTAATGGCTTATGACTATTTTAACAATCAAATTATCAAATAGAGTAATTAATGATTATGAATCTTTATAATC